>NHTK01005940.1:0-29218 GCA_002938355.1 Panaeolus cyanescens | reverse complement strand
GCCTCGTATTGGCCAGGGCTTCACCCTGGCCTACACTCTATGTTCCCATGTGTATTATGACTGCTCATCAGCTCGTCGCAGAGGTCTTTCTCCATCCATGGATGAAGTGCGCGAGTGCAGGTGTGAACTGTTTTGTCTCGCTATCAAATCCAAATTCTTGAACTCCAGAAGCTGGTCACCGAATCCGCACTGAGCAAGTGCAGAAGCAGTTGCCAGTCCACAGCCTGGTACTCCAGAGGAATAATCCCCTCCAGCCAGCAGTGCAAATAAAAATATGCTACCGCGTCCGCTCTGAAACGCGCTATCGATAAAATCTTGAGTGGGCCCTGATACCAGAACAGACGGGACAAAAGCAGATTCTGTCTGTCAGGATTCAGAGCATACTTGATGCGATAAAATCCGCTGCTCTAACACGTCACTTCGACAGTATCCAAAAGGCGGACAGAACTAGGCCCAGAAGTTAGAAGGCCGTTCTAGCATCGGTCCGGTTGACCTATACACGGCAATGCATTGGATAGGCAGTAGTTGATTATGTGGATGGCCCAAGGCCTGGGTGTTTCATCTCATGATTGCCGTCGAGATAAAGAAATTAAGAGCGTTGTACTAGAACGACTGAGATCCCTTACTCTTCTCTAAAGAAAGCTTGAGGTGTTTCGAATGACTTCTTGCACTCCACGCTGGCTTATGGCGCACGGTTTATCACATACTAAGTTACATAGCATCTAAAATATGGCGGAGCATGGTCGATAAGCAGAGTCCATCTGAAAATTATCAGGGATTTTGAGAGAAGTACAGCGTGTCATAACTTCCAGATCTTTGAGTGTGATTGAAGTCGCTCTGCCAAGGCTGAAATGCCGGTGCGATGGACGAGGCGACGAAGCGCGAGGCCGTTGCTGATATGATGACTTGAATATCGACATAAGCGATCACTCCGTTCATAGACCCTCCGATGTGGTACCTTTATCGCACGTTTGTTTCCGTTAATCCTATCGGCAGAGTACATATTCCCATTAATACCAGAATCGACGAGAAAGCCATGGTGGCGGTGAGACAGCTTCCGGTCCGCAGATTGCAAACATCGATGCCATTAAATTATTCATGCGAGTTCATAGTTCATCTGCTTGACGATAAGATTGTGCTTCGGATTGATATCGTCGCCTATGTACTTGATGGAAGAATCAACCCAAGGGGTGCATATCGCTGGTGATATTATACCACAGTAATCGCAGCATGATATTAGATACATATGTAAAGGGTTTAAGCGGAGGACTTCAAAGTCCGTGTCTTTTGACAACTCGACGTTGAAAAATTCGACAAAGAATGCATGATTGTCAGTGACTCGAGCTTTCTCCCTCTTGGAACTGTCTAGAAGCAGTGCAAATGGGTCTTGATGTTCATCAAAGGAAATCATGAGCAGGTTTGGCCATGAAATGTAACCCTCCGATAATTTTGCGCAGTTGAAGAATGGACTCCGGCTGTGGCTGTGTTGCTTGAATGAGCCTGTGATTGAAGGCCAGAATGATATCATTCAGCGACGACGGAGGACAAGGTCTAGTTTCTAAAAACACATGTAACGAAGTAGAGCTTCGAGATGAGCTGCATGGGCCATTATTATTGGGAAGTATTGCGCACACAGTAGATAAAACTTCGAATCCATGAGCCAGAATTTCGTTCCATACAAAGCAAGATCGAGTGAGATTTGGCTTTTCAGTGATAAATCCGGAAAACATACGAAAAAGGAAGCATAACACGTGACCATGCACCCTCGAAATTTCACATGCAAATGGGGGCACGAGTAAAACGGTCTGAATATAAATTGTTCGAAACCTCCTTATCGTCCAGGTTTCTTTAGCTCATTCGCATCCACATTCCACAACTCACACAATGTCGGCCACAGAGACCGAGACACAACCAACTCAACCTCAGGTTCATGCACCTGAACTTACCATTCTTACGAGGGTCGCTTCGATCCCTGTTATTTCATCCTCGCTCGTCACTATCAACGATGCCTTGTCTTCAAACACTTACACCCGCTCGCCCTATGCCCACGCCAAAGAGCTTTCGAGCTCTGCCTACAAATTGACAGAGCCCCTCCAGGTCAAGCTTGCTCCTCTTATCATTCGCGCAGACGATATCGCCAACAAGGCCGTCGACGCCGTCGAATCTCGTTATCCATACCCCTTCAAGGCTCAGCCTGAGGATATCACCACCTATGTCCGCGAGCGTCGCGAGTCTACCACCAACTACGTTAACGAGCGCGTCAGCGAGGTCAACAAGACCATCGACGAGAAGGTGAAGACACCCGCCATCAACTATGCTCATGATATCGATCAGGTATGTTGTCGCTAGCCACTTTTTTTTCCATTCATAAAATTTTAACGCCTTTTTTTAGCGTTTTGCTCCTCTCGTTGATTATATCGAAACCGCCTTTGCTCGCTTGAACCAAAGCTCTGCCGATGCTGGTCCTTCGACACCACCCGATGCTAAATACCAGTACCAGCGTGCACTCGCCCTATCCAAGACCCTCGGAGAGAACCTCTATGTCTACTCCAACGAGCAGCTAAGGCAAATCCAAGCACAATCGGTCCTTGCGTATGTGTTCTCTTAAATTCTTATCTATCAATGGTCACCACAACTGACATATAACCCCAGTCAAAAGGCTTCCGAAACTGCTCACAACATCACCGCCGTCGCATCTTCTTCCCTCTCCACCGCCCAAACCCGCATCCATGGCCTCTCTGACAACATGCTCGCCGAACTGCAAAAGCTTCAGTCATCCACCGCCTCTCTTACTGTCTCCCTCCAAACCTCCCTTCAAAAATCCACTTCTCAGATCCAGTCCCAGATCCCCGAACAGATTCAACAGTCATATGCCGATGTCACCGCCGCCCTCTCTTCCACCGTCCATGAGCTCACCACGATTCTGAAGACCAAGGATTTACCACTTCAGGAGAAGGTCACTCGTGTGAGCAACGAGGTTCGCGAAAGGATTACGCCGCTGCTCGAGACAGTGAAAAAGGGAGTGGCTGAAGTTTTGGCGCGTTCGAAGACTTCTGAGGAAGAGGCCGACGAGAAGGCATCAACAACGACAACGGAGGCTGAGTCGGAGACTGCTCCTGCAGAGTCCGATAAACCTGCCACCAACGGCGTTGCTCACGAAGAGAAGTAGACATGTCGCGCTTACTTCCCTTTCTTTCTTTTCTTTTTTGATTTCCCCCTCGTTTTGTTCACCTTTTTTGCACTCAGGGCTCCCATCTCGTTGTATCTTTCTTCTACTACATTCAATATCCTTTATTTTTTCACGACTGCACGATTCAAAACACCCTTAGAGTGTACATTACTGAAAATTATCATAGACGTTGAAATAACGATCCTTTCCCTCTTCTATAATATCCACTTTCCTTGTTTTCTTATCGCAGCGATGGCAACGTTATCAACATAAAGTCTTCGACTCGTTATCACTACATAACGTTGTCCATTCCAATTCATTCACCCTCTGCCCTTCTCGTTGCATTCTCGTTCACCCTTCTTCCCAAGTTCATCTTGCCCTGCACCTCGCATTCCGGTTCCTCCCTTGCTTTCATTTTCCCCATTTCATTATTCTTGAGCGTGCCGGCGGTCGTAAAGTGACGCCTTCTTTTGCCCTTCTTGTATCGCTTTTGCTCCTTCAAGTTTTTCACTGCCCAATCACCCTCCTTATCAGAATACAGTATGGGCCCTCTACACGACCATTTACCGTGGCTCGTCATCCACTCCACATTCCTTTCACCCTTCAACTTTTTGCATTGATTTTATTTACCCTTGCCCTAGACTATGATACGTACCCGCCTTGTTTGACCCTCTTTACTTGCTTCAAGTTGTGCTAAAGTTGAGGTTTTGGCTTTTAATAACAATCATATCCTTTTTGCCTTCGTATGAATGTGACATGTGTGCTTGCCTACATCGTAACAAAAAAACAGTGAGGGTAGAGCGGTCAAAGGGAGTTTAAGGTGGAGAAGACATTGCAATTGAGTGCTACGGATCAACTGTGGATGTCGGAGAAGCCTGAGGGTATGACGACGCGATATGTACTACTACTTAATGTGCGCAATGTGACTCGTCATTTGCACAGTTTCCGCAGTCTGGCAGTGGGAACGATTATAACATAAACATATGCTTTGCTGATTGGAGTTGAGAATGAATAAGATCTAGATTGAATAAGGCGTCCGACACGCTGAGTCCCTCCAGAGCTGCGATTGGTCGACGCTCAATCAACCTTGGATCTTTCTCTTCGAAACATTTGTATAGAAAGGGAAGAATAGTAATAGTAGCCCCTGTGTATAGGAGGCACTCTTATTGCTTTAAAGTGTTCTTCCCATACGAAATTTGAAAATGGAAAGTCTCCGTGCATTCCTGGTCATATGTCAGACCCACGCACACATGTCAATAGAATTGGCTTTCAAACTCTCGCAGATCGCCGTGTCAAGGGAATAGACGGATAATGAAAGGCTTTATAGCTATGTAAAGAGCATAGTGGAGGTAAAAGGTATTTGGGAGTGTGGTAGAGAAGGAGCATCGAATCCATAGGGAGTGCGTAATTAGCCCCTATCACTATTTGTGACACGTGACCAGCGCGACGCGACGCGACGCGACTCAATCAAATCAAATTTAAATTACAAATTTCCCAATACCAAAGTTTAAGATCTCTGCTCAAATTGAAAATTCCAGAAAATGATTAAGATTTAAGCAAATAGATCAACTGCACCGCTAGTACATCCACAAACACCCACGTACATACACAAAATCCTAGATATACACCTCCCGCCATCACGGTCCCTATAGGTCCAAAGCCTCCCAATCCCCCCTCCTCGAAATCCAGACCTTCCACCTCCATCCTACGAGTTTTAAAGTCCGATATACTTGGCAGTCAGCCGCACGCGTGCCCATTGGATGATGAATGCTGGCCAGAATTTTTTCAAAACGCTGGAGCCTATGAAATTCCTAGAATTTGTCTTGCCTTACCCTTGGCTCTCCTTGTCCATTGATGACGAGTAGCGCTGATGTGCATAGTATGTTGTCCCAAGACTGAGTACTGAGTACTGATATAAGTCGTCCGTTGTCGGATCTTCAAAAGCTCGTTGTTAATGGAGTAGATAACCTATAAAAACAAGAGAGAGGCAAGGAAAAAGATGGCAAAGTAGACCAAGAAATGGCAAAAAATCGCAGATTGGAAATAAATTGAGTAAAATGAGGATGTGGTGCTAAGAGCAGAAATCGACGAAACGAAAGAGTAAAAAAGAGGACGGAAGAGGCCATAGAGCAGAAAAAAAAGGAAGGACGAAAAGAAAGCAAGAAAGAGAAGAATTAATGAAGCCTCTTCCATTTCTGTGTCAGCCCACCCGCAAGAGCAACGGCGAATGCCACAATAAACCATTTGCCCCACCATTTTTGTCCAGCCACAGGAGGTCCAGTTGGGCGAGCAGGCAAGCTGCCCATGAGACGCATGGTAGCGTCCGTCTTCGCTTTCTGTGGCGTTTTCCGATGTTAGCATGGCGTACGACTTGTCAATTAAAGGGGTAGAATGTGACTCACGGTGTATGGAGGATATCTGAACTTGATAACGGCGTCCACCCTACAGAGTGACAGAATTAGAAAAGGGTGCTATAAATTCAGCCCAACAACCAGCGTACCATGATGGAGAGTCAAGAGAAGAGCGTAGGTGAGTGAACATCTCAAAGCTGTAGATACCAGTGTGCATTCCGTCTAGCCCGAGAATAAGCGGTCATCATTGAGATATGAGAAAGAGACATACATCCACTGGGTCCAACACCACCGAATGGCAACCCATCTGCTCCAGTGTGGATCACTACCTCGTTGGCAATAGCGGCGCCACTCTGAGTCTTGTCAAAGACTATGAAATTGTCGTAGTAAGATCATGATGTTGGGACGTAAATTACAGCTGATCGGCAACGTACCTTTAGTCTTGACCTGGTTATCTTGAGAGAAGACGTAGAGCGCAAGGGGATGATCGCTGTCACAAAATTGATGAGCACACTGCATCAACTTTAGCGTTATGGATCGTACCGCTCGTTCACAAATTTGATAGCCTCCTCGATGTTGTCAACAGGGACAATTGGAAGAATAGGACCGAAAATTTCTCTGTAGGTATGATCAGTGACAATTAAGCATGGGTTAATAGGACAGACATCGTATTACTTACTCGCTCATTAAAGAGTCCCCAGGCTTAACGTCTTTCACAATGGTGGGAGCAATGTATTTGTTGGCCTTGTCGACTTCACCCCCAATGACTACGGTTCCTTGAGTGTTTTCAAGTAACCCTGCAATGCGGTTGGTAGCTTGAGGTGTAACAATACGGCTGTAAGCTTCAGGAGCGCTGGCACGAAGTGATGCATCGGGGTAGAACTCCTCGTATCTGTGCATACAGAACACTCAGTGATTAATTTCAACTAACAATGAAGGTACGTACACCTCTTTCAATGCATTGATAAGAGTATCCTGGAAGTCACGCGGAACAAGGACATAGTCTGGAGCGACACAAGTCTGACCAGCGTTGACAGTCTTTCCCCAGAGAAGGCGTTTGGCAGTTGTCTTGAGGTCGCATGAAGAGTCAACAATGACAGGTGATTTACCTGAGCGCCAGCGTCAGTAACTACACAGGGACGAGCTTAAACGACGCACCTCCAAGCTCCAAAGTGACTGGAGTAAGGTGCTTAGCTGCGGCTGTGGCAACAATCTTAGCAACTTTGGGACCACCTGCCGTGATTAAGAGAAAACCAAAATTATTAGTACAAATGGCTTAAAAGGGGTTAAGAATTGATAGGCGTACCGGTATAAAGAACTATTTGCGGCAGTGATAGATAGCATGAACAAAACTGTCACTGTTTGGGGCGAGCTAAAAATAACGCACTATGATCCCATTGAAGTTCCAAAAGCTATATCCCACGGAATCAGTCAGTAATTTCGGACGATATAATGTGAATGACGTAGATGTACCTTGGTAGTTTCTGGGACAGCACCGTTGACAACCCTAACAACGTCCTTGTCGAGGTATTTGCCCACAACTTCCTCGAGCAGGGCGCTAGTAGCAGGGGTCGACTCTGAGGGTTTAAGAAGAACCGTGTTTCCAGCAGCGAGTGCACCAGCCTAACTTGACATGAGAACGTAAACGGGGCCCGGAAGGAAGAGACGCACCAATGGGCTAAGTAGCAACCACACAGGATAGTTGAACGGAGCGATGATGAGAATAGTCCCCTTGGGCTCTTTCCTGATGAGAGGTTTCATGGCAAAGAAGTTGAAGTTGAAAGGCGGCTTGGTGGGCTTTGACCATTTATCAACATTCTTGTATTGAACGAGAGCTTCAGTGATTGATGGAATGAGCTCCATGCTGAGCGAAATGGTTGTCAGGTCAGATAACAAGGAGATCATGGCACAGACACTCACAATCTACTTTCAAGGTTCGGCCTGCCGAGGTCGCTCTTCAACGTCTCCTCAAACTTGTTCATGTTATCCTTCACCATGTACATGAGCTTCTGTAGCTGGTACTTTCTGTACGCAACAGGTTTCATTTTTTCCGACGCAAATCCTGCGCGCAATTCATTGCGAATCTGTGAGCATAGATGAGTATAATTATTAAATGTAGCGAGGAGTGAACCACTTACGCCCTCGATCTCTTCAATGGGTGTATATTTAAGGGTGGTCATGGCGGTATTGGTGGTGGTGGTGGTGGTGTGAGTTCAAGTTGCGGAAAACTGAAGACTCCGGTTGTACGATATATATGTAATTCAATGACAGACGTCGCCCTGTTTCAAAATGGTACCAAGGTTTTGGATTATTATTAATAACACCCTGCGAGATAAAGACCTCGAGTTAAAAGTCCAGAAGGAGATGTACGTACGATATATGAACGTGGTGGTTGCAGTTAGAAATGCAATGTGGGGAAGAATAAGACGCGAGACGAGGCAGCTCGGCATATATGGGATCGTTTATATGACCGAGTCCCGTACACGCGTGAGCAAATCCGTCATCAACATTTGTCGCAGGCAGCATCAAGCTCGTGAAAATGTCCATTTGTACCAGCTGATCTGCTCAAGCCATGGTAGAACAGCTTATTCATGGTCTGTAAATAGTTTGTTTTGACACAGATGATGAGTAAGGGAAGGAGAACTTGAATGTGTAGCAAACGCAGACCATAATATGCACGATCTTGTAGTAGTATGTTGAAAGTTGAGATGGTATGCAAGATTGGCTATTGGTAACTATGGATGTTTCGTTTCCAAATAAATTTATTAATATGCATCGATCTTTACAATTACCATCACAATATTTAGCGCCGGATAAATACTATCTATCCGTAAGGCTACTGACGATACAGAAAGAAACCAAGGTTTCCTTCCTTTAACCTACACAAATATTACAGACAACAAACATAAATACCAGTATGCAATGCTTGTCACCAAATAAGCTGTCGTCAACATGCCTTGCTACCCGATGCCCTAGAAATCGCGCCGACGCCTCAAATCACGCTTAGAGTCGGGGTTGAAGTCCAAGTATTCCCAAATCAGAATCCCCCCTTCACACCCTTCATCAATCCTGCAAGCCCGGCCAGCAATGGGGTCAAAAATCTGCGAATGCATCGCGTCATGCAGATAATCATCCTTTTCTTGACGTGTCAAAGACTGTCGTCCAGGAACATGTGGGACCAGAGGAAGAGAGACGCGATAACTCTTCGGATATCCGTTTTGGGTCCCAGAAGCGGAAGAAACAATGAGGTTCAAGCACTTGGTCTTGAAAGAATAAAGGGTTTTTATCAAGGAATCGCCAGAATGACGCGTGTAGTCAACAGTGCGGCCTACGTCGTTGTCATCTGCAAGGGTTGGTAGCGCCAGAGTCGCAACAGCACTGATGGGGGCTGTAGATGGGTTATCCGCGTAGATACGCGCCAGTGAGTAAGTGGTTACTTGGTCCATCTGACTTGATTCATCTGTCCAAACAATATCGAATGATGTCAAAGGTGATCCCAAGGTGCAGTACCAGTCCTGTGAAGATACCCAAGACGCTTCGTGACGTGCCAAAAAATTGACAAACGGTGCACATGGGCTATGGATAGTAATGACGTATTCAGGATGTATCACTTCTGCGGGTTGGTTCAAGTGAAGTTCCAATGCCCTGAATTCCGGTATAGTCCAACCAAGGAGTTCTTCATTGCAAAGCAGCCATACTCTATCGCCATCAAAAATAATCTAAAAGATAATTGGGCGTCTCTCCTGTCAGGAACGTCTGGTGAAGCAAGGAATAGTGACGTACCTCTTGACATTCACCTGAAGCGGTAGTGTCCCACTTCACGATTTTATTAATTTCTGAGTCCCAGATTGAAACGACGGACTCGAAAACATAGGCAAAACGATTCCCAACCACGGTCCAGCAAGCAAAGCCCTCCTCGTCGATGTCACCCTCAATTGGTGCATCTATGGAGGAGAGATTGACATCCCCCCCATCCGTGAAAGTTAATTTGTACAGCGTAACGAGCAGAGATGGGCTACGTGGAAAAATATTTTAGCTACCTGAAAATGCATCAAGGCCGACTCCATACCTAGAACTGGATACAGCAATCGTCATGCCCTTTTGGTTTTGGGTGGGCGTAAAGGTCAGAATAACCCCATCATTTGTTGGATGGATCCATTCCTTCAGCAATTTTGGATGCTTTCCTGAGATTAGGAGGTCCCAAAAGTTGAACACATTATATGCAAGAGTGATCATGTATCGACCACCAGGTATAAGAATCATCTGGTCAATTGGGCTTTCACTGGGAATGCGAAGCTCCCTCATGTGTTTATGGTACAGCCATTTCTCTTCAACTTCGGAGTCCATATCCTGAGGTTGCCTATGATCAAAAAGTTCTTTGAGCATTCTCCTTGGAGCCGTAGCCATGTGCCTCAGCTCGTTCAGTGTGAGCAGATTGAAGTCATGAGGTATGAGGATTCCGTTTGTCAGACACATCTGGTAGGCAAGTTGTTTCCATAAAATATGATCCTGGCACATTTTGTAAAGCCTTTTGCAGGTCTACACAGATAACGGTATCAGCACCATGACTAAACTAATAGAAGTAAACGCGTCGTTTGGCGCGTCACAGTGGCAACGACGCGCCAGACGCGTCATAAAACGTTGACGATTTACACACCTTGCCAAGATTTATTGCATCTTCGGGTTGAACATAGCCCAAAATCCAAAGAACAACCTCTGTGGAGAGTTTATCAAAAGACATTTGCTGAATTATAGTCTCGACCCAAAGCCAATGGTGGAGGTTGAGTCTGGTTGAGTGGAGAGATGCTCGGATCTGGGTGTTGTGTTGGGAGAACAGCTCCGTGCGAACCGGCTACGAATCGTTGGTCAGCGGCATGAATAGGGGCTCTTTCTTGCGATTGTGAACAGCCAATCTACACCAGTTATCGAAATGAACAGGTACATTTCGACATATTGTGTCAGACTAAAAGAGCATATTTCGATACATCGTGTTCGTTAAGGTGCGTCGAGCGACAGATGTCCAACATCTTCGTATGCAATTGCGATTCGGAGCCCAATGATGCGAACGCAGACATTGCTCGAAGCATCACAGAAGCCTGAAGCCATAGACACATAGTTCAGTGTTTTGAAGAAAAAAAACTGCGCGGAGAAATGCTTTTAAAGCGCTTAAAGGTAACCAAACAACCTGCAACAGACGCTTGAGTCCGAAGTTCGAACCTCGATGCCCACTTATCGGAGGCCACAGCCAAGCCAATCCAAGCAGTCTATCATCGCCACCAGACATCGACCACACCCAAGATCAACCGCTTTGACACCTCACATCATCCAACCTTGTGCATAAATAGCACATTGTATATGCATCTGTAGCACGATCATCAGTCTTTGGAAGCTCACCAGACGGCGCTTATTGATTTGACTAATGCGAACATTTGTGTCTCTTTCTGGGCCTTTCAACAGTTAGTACTGCTCAACGATGGATATCAATCTGGAAAACAATGCCACTCTGCCCTACGCTTTGCTTCCCAACATTCCCATAGAACTGCAGCATTGTATATTTTTACTTTTGGATCCTTTGGATGTTGTTTCTGTAGGGTCGGTAAGCGACAATTGACTCTTTTTTCCGATCAAACCTGGCTGATTTCTACGACACAGACGTGTAAAGCCTTGCGGGATTCAAGCAACGATCGTACGCTCTGGGCTCAAATTCTGCACCAGACGAGCCTCAAGAATAGATTCTTGCTTTATGACGATGGGCAATCTGTCCCTATACGACATCTTAAGCATGCAGCTACCCGTCCAGCTCGGATGCTTCGGCGCCTTCAACATCACAAGACACCCGTCGCTAGCCAGGAAAGCCAGAGTATAACAGAAGGGCTTACTCCAGTTCAAACAAGGATGATCAGCCCAAATTCAGAACACAGAATTCGCAGGCAAAGCTCTTGCTTATTTTTGATCCCTGGTGGACGTTTCCTGGTATCATCTATTGGCGATTCTTTGTCCGTCTGGGATCTAGATAGTTCTTCGCCTACAATCATTGCAAGCGCGACATGCAGAGCTGGATTCGTCTTTCTTGTCACCCCCTCGAGGGATCAAAGGTCGTTCAGGATCTCAGTATCCTCTAACAGATTCAGCACCACGGGCCTTCCTCTAAGATGCAAGCTCACAATATATACCTTCTCTCCCGATAACCCAGGTCACCTCGAGTGCGTCGAAACGGAGCTGGAAGCGCAAAGAGACTATGATCTTTCCGTGTTCACTCTCGTTGACGATGTCTTTGTCTACCTTCATCGGGGGAATGTCCACGCATGGAATTTTATCAACAACAAATTTTCAAGTTGGAGTCTTCCACCAGCCTACGTTGACCAACAATATCCAGAGGTGCAATTCAGTGTTCAGACATCTGTTTTGTCGTGTAACTGACTTCATCGATCCAGATATTTATTCATGAGACGAAGCAACTCGTAATCATTGGAGAAAGATACGTTTTAGCCTGGGACATTCCTGCATTTGTCGGCCTTAAGGAATATCACTCCAAAACCGCGGCCGGACACACGTACCACGGACCCATGCAGCCCACATCTACAACACCCATCGACCTTTCACTTATGTTCTCCCAGCTCGGAGTAACTCCAGAACCACCCACCATACTACCAGTATTTTGTGAGACGACACACGACTGGTACAACTCTTTCTCATCCCCCACCTCCTTCGACATCATCTGGACAAGCACAGACGACCCTCATGATTATTTCACAACCATCGACTTGAAGAACAGGAACCATAAGAAGGATTGTAGTGCAGGCCTCGGACCAACGTTCAAGCTTCTCAAATTGGGGACCGCGACCGATGACAGTAGATGTCTGGATTCGTGGCGCTTGTGTGACGATTCACTCGTAAAAGGGTGTTATCGTGGTGATCAATATGCTTTCGAGGTGATCGTTGCTCCGCAGGACAACCAGTCTGAAGAGTCCGAAGAGCATAAAATCTTTTTCGCTCGCCTTGGTGTTTTCAACACAGGTTTAAGGCGCGCAGACGATTTCGATAGGTTCTGGTTTTCGTTCGATCCGGGTTCAGGCAGGGTGTGCTATCTTTCAGAAATAGAGCAGAAGATTGTGGTGGTCGACTATGTTGGAATGTGAAAGTGGCCATCTAATTGCAATCCAGTAACGATCCGTGTGTCATAGATTATTAATAGCCATAGAGTGCGCTGGTGCACATTCAATATTCAATGATCGCGCGTGTTCAGCGCTCAGCAACATAAATGAATCAAAAGGGAGTTACAATTCCGTTTAGGGCGAAACTAGGATAGGACAGCGACAGACATAACTAGGTGTACAAACATATATAACAACAGAGACAATGTAATTCTGACAAGTGAAAGATTAGAGGGGTAATGTACATATTAGTGATGATATTCTTAAACAAAGCGAGTTGAGACGAAGATGAGGAATATGCAGAATTGTTCAAGTTGTTGGAAAGGTGGGAAAAGGAAACAAGTGCTGACATGGACAAGATGATCCTGCTTGATCTTTATAAAATTACAAAATTGCCAAAAATCAAAGGGACAATCTTTTGGGCAGAGTCCATCACCTTCTATCGCCGTTGACCAAGAGATGACGGAGTGATATTAAGGGCTTGGGCTGGATCAGGATAAACACCGTCCGTATTCATAGTCCCCAACTCCAACAGCCCCGTCTTCATTAAGAACGGCATCATGTTGGCGATGGAAGGCAGATCGTTGATCATATCAAGACAGTTGAACTCTGAGGAGAGAATGGGTGCCGTTTCCCTATAAATCGTGATCCTAACGGAGCGCAAGGTCCTGCAACGATATTGTTTCGAGCAGGCGAAGATGGCGTCTAGTTCGCCCCATGGAATATCGAGAATGCATGCTGTGTCAACACTCCCGATTCCGATAAGGATGTGAATTTTTTCCAGGGAGGTTACGTCGGGGAGAGAGGAGATGGTTGAGCATATCCAATGGAACCTGTCTAGAGCTTCTGCAGAGGAGAATTCGATCATGGCGATATCCATTGTAAGAACGAGAGAAGTGAGGGAGGAAAGGCGGCGAAGTGTTAATGCTCCTGGTACTGATTTATGTAAAGGAAGGAGAGTAAATCATGTGAACAAGAAGGCGAAAAAATGGGCACTTACGACCACCCCAGGAGGCAACAAAAATCTTCAGGCACCGCAGTGTGCGCGCACAGTTCGATAGGGCTTCATCCAAGAGAACGAGATCAGGACCACGGGCGTAGTAATCCAGTGTTTCAAGTTTTGAAACGTTGAACGGCGATAACTGAGCAAAGGTTTGGGTCAATAGTGTCCCCGCACCCGTCGTACCCCGTATGATGAGATCCTGAGGCAAAAAGCAGCTCTTCAAGGCTCTGTCGGACTCTAGCGGCGATAGCTGGCCTCTGAAATCAAGCCTCTTGACATTTGGGCCGAAATGGCCAAAGATGTTGGTGGGTATGGCGAGCGTAATGAGTACCACTTCTTCCAGAGTTGGGCTTGATAACATAGTACACAAGGCATCCCAGACAATGTCCGATGTCGACTCCCAATGTATGAACATGCTAAACTCCAGCGTGCGCAGTCGCTTCATCGGGAGTTTGAGAACATATTGGAGATTGTTCTCTTCTTCTGGCATGAGTTTCGTCCGACGAACATCTCCAGGTATATCCAATATTCGGAGATGCTGTATCTGGTCTGCAATTTGAGGAAACTCCCTCAAATGTGCCTCTGCTTCGCTGATAGATAGTGGCTTGGCTCCTGTCTCCCGGCGGTGGATCGGAATCATGGGATGTGTGCCAATGGTGACAGTCTGAAAAATGTATGGGTAGCATTGTTGGCGAAGCAGGCTGCACGTTTGAGACAGTGCTAGCATGGTCTCCATATCATCCTGCAAGTAATGTGAAATTATGAGGTGAATAATGTCGATTGGTAGGGCATCCACGATGGAAGGACATGGCTTGGCTGGAATGAAGCCTGGGACGAATGTGGCGGGCCCCAGCTTTGAGTTTGAAGAGAATTCATAGCGGTTTAAATATCGAACTTTAAATCTATGTAGCGTTCTACGCATCCTTGAGCAAGAGAGTGAGGAAGAGGGGTAGTCGAAGAGGATTGTCGTGGGTAGAGGTCAACATAGCAGCGACACAATGCTATCGTTGTTGACCCTGAACAACTCCCATCACCTCGTTTGTGATGCAACTTCAGCAACCTTTGTTTGCGACTATTCTCAAGGCGATTGACAGGCAGTAACCACACTCAAATATGGTGCTATTTTAACACACAACGTTCAACGCCAGATATATATTTATAAAAAAAATAATCCACAGTTTATAAAATAATTTAAGCAGAGAATGTAGCAATAGCACTGTCAAATGACGCAAAGATATCAGCCTTAATAGATTCAATGGTGGTTTCGGGCTGCACAACAATCGTTTTAGTTTTGAGAATATGAACAAGTCAAAATTGGCTTACAATCGTGGTTGTAGAGTTCAAACCATCAACAAATTTGACTGCGCTATCCTTGATTTCTATGAGACTGGCTTGGGTTGCAACAGTGACGTCTTCGACAGGGTTGGCTAAAAATACAGTTAATCCAACATGAACAAAACACTCAAAGCGGTAAACCTCACCATCAAGAGAAGGTTTAAGTTGTGCCAAGCCAGAAAGACTCTCATTGACCACGGGGACGATGGTGTGGACTGAGGCGAGGACTTCTGCACTTTGATCGGCGTCGAGGGGATTGGTTGCCTAAGAATACCACGCAAGGAGAACTATTAGTATTCGGACGCGTATAAATAAACGCAGCGTACGTCAAGGAACGTGACAGCATCGGTGAAGTCAGTAACGAGTGCAGAAACACTGCTAGCGACGGCCTATCACGAGTGGTGAGCAGAGTATAAGAGCTTCTGAAGAGTAAAAGACGTACAATAGCGTCAAGGGGATTGGTGCTTTGAACAGGATAGGCGGTGATAGAATCCTTGAGAGCATTCAACGAATCGGTAACTCGGGTTAATCCCTCCTGAACGTCCGCGAATTCTCTGCGGTAAATTTGGACGGGGCTGGCGAGGCCAAGAACAGCAAGCGAGAGAAGTGCAGCGAGTTTTACGTTGAAGAGCATTGTAAGCCTGTGTTAGAAAAGAGTGACAAAATGAGAGGTTTTGTGGGTGGGGTGAGTGCACCAATAAACGAGAGAACGCCAACAAAAAAAATATTCGGAAGGTTGTTGGATGTCATGGATGTATATATGGTGTTCAGCTCCACCCTGATTGAACCGAGAGTTGATCCGCTAAGTTGGAGAAAGACAGCGTGGTGGTACCTCATCGTTCCTTGATTACATGGTTAAATTATCAGAAAACGCATTATCAGAACCTACATAAGACGCAGAAGTCAATGGAGATATCCTCCCTGACGATAGGAACGAAGTGTACATGTCCTATATCAGACAATCCGTTCCTTCAGCAGGTAAGTGGATATCGCTGGACAGCAGAGACAATTAAGGCAAACGGGGCTGTTTTTAGTCGGTGAGTGGAGCCCAGAAGAAAGAACCGGGTTTAGAAACAAGAAGAAGCACCAGCAATCGTGAAGTCGCTGGGAGCTAACAAGTGAAGATCCAAAGGACCCTACTGCAACCATCCACTTGGCGAGATTTCGGGGTAACCAAGAACTTTTTTGGGTTGCTCTGCACTGAGTTCAGAAATGACTTCAAGCAGAGGAATCGTTGACAAGAAATAACCAGTTGTGCCTAGATCATCGTTGGATAGTGCGTGCGTGCTAGCAGACATGGTCTCCATATTGACGAAGCAGTTGAGCGCTCATGTAACAGTACGTATCCGACATTCGGCAGCCCTATGTTCAGGTTAAGATGCATTTCTGAATCCCAAGCTCAGGATCAGCTGGAATCCAGAAAGCGACGAACAGTGGTTACGGTTCACAAAGCAGCGCAGTCGACAATCTATACAGGTTGCCGGTCGGTATTTTTTGGTCAGGAGCCAGGATTCCAGGTGTTCATATGAAGTGTTGAGAGAGGCAGAACTATCCGGGGAATTGTCACAGTTCTTTGAGAAATGAGCCTTGAAGGCTGTCGTTCTTTATGTTGACCAAAGCCAGACCACACCCAGATGGTTGCGCTCATGTTGTGAGAAATTATTTTCAGTTTTGAGCAGCTATGTATAAAAGCAGCGGATCCGGACATCGTTGAAAAAGGTGACAAGTCGAACTCGGGAGTGGGAACAGTGGTGGTTTGGATGAAAGGAGAAAATCAAAGGGCATCAAAGGGCATCCCGACAAGATCAATGATCAAAAAAGTCCCATCAATGAGGCCATTTGATGCAGAGGAGCCGGCCTTCTACTTACACGAATCGTACCTTTGACAGTTTGACTGCATGTATGTACCACACACAAAACTCAAGACAGTTGTTTATGTATGAAGAAAACTCGTCGCATTTAGTCAAGGTCAAGATGGTATTATTCCGCTACTACATAAGTTATCTACAAATGAAATCCACATAATGCGAAGAGGAAAATGAGGAGTGACTCCAGAGATGATGCAGTCTAAAAGATGGATGGATGCCATATGAGAGTCTATGAATGAAAATGCGAAAAGTAAAGGCAGAAGGTCAAAATGCAATCAAAGCAATGCAACGCAAAAAGAAAAAGAATAAATCGAAGCACTAAAATACATTGCACACAATAAAAGGACGACACTGACAACAAACGCCAACCACTGCAAAAACTACAACTTGGACATCACCAAGCCAACAATTACAGAAAGAATCATAACAGGCGGTGTGATGATACAGTATGACCAGAAAATAGTCCGACTAATGAGTCGCTCGAATGCATCTCCAGAAACAGCGGCGGTGATTTGAGCAAGTGTCAATGCAGGAGGGGAGCATAGCAAGATCGTGTTGACGACGACAAAGACAGGGCTAAAAGGGAAAAAAAGTCAGTTATTTGTAGGTTCCGAGTGACTCAGAAACACGTACTCTTCAAAGACTGCGTGCCAGTCATAGTGGGTAGCAAGCATAACCAAAGGAATGAGCAACAAGGGTGTGATGATCATTCGGGACGACACAGCCAAAAAGACAGTTTTACCCTCCCCAGGTCGGGCTTCATCCTCTGACCTAAGCTCATGGGGCGTATCCGACCGGGATTGTCGATTAATGTGCAAGGTCTCCAAGAGATTTTGCCAAATAGTCCTTTTGCTCTTAGATCTAATTGCCACACCCGGTTCGCTGGTTTGCTCAGCGGGAGGAGTGTAGAAATAAGCACCAAGAACAACGAGAGTCAATGGAACGGAACACTTTCCAGCGGTCGTAATGGCATTGTTGACGGGTTGGAGGTGGTAAAGAAGGGCGTGCTGTAGAGGTTGGATACAAGCCACCACGAGGGAGAGCAACGACGCCCACAATGGAACAGTCATGAAATCATTGAGAGCCGCCCAGAAACGTTGTATCCGTCGAACAACGCGGTGAAAATGATGTATGAAGGATTTGTGGGTATGACGCTCCGATGTCCTGCGAGTTCTGGGGGCAGTATGGCCTGCCTCAAGGTCTCCACGAGTATTCACCGGCGAATCTTCAGACTCCGATTCTGAATCCGTAGAGTTTGCAGAGTCATATTTGGCAAGATTCGTGCGTGAATCGTTAGGGGAGTTTGGGAAAGATTTGTAGAATGTTGTTCTACGCCTTTGGGGTATGGGACGAGGGGCTGAAGCCGGGATAGCAGGAAGTGGAGCATGGATGGGGGGTGGGGAGTCCACAAGTTGAGGTGTGCTTTTCGGCGAAGAACTTGCGGATGAATGCTTTGATCCTGGACGAGTGGAGCCATATGCGGTAATGGTGGATGATGACGCTTGGGTTCGTAGCAATTCATTTGTGATTTCCATAGGGGAAGGACCCATCCCCGCGAGGAGAGGCGTACGCTCATCAGCTCGTTCAGAGGTTGTTGCAACTTGTTCAACAGCCATTGTATCGGCGCGGGACAGCAGGCTGACACCATAACTGTAACGGACCTGCAACGGAAAAAGGAAAAAATAAAGTCAGCAACTTGAAACAGGGGTTGAACAAAGGAGGATATTTACAATCATTCCAAGCGTGCTGTACATAGTGAGGTAGGTGAGTGCACGACCAAGCATGGCGTTTTTGTTGTCGTCGCTTCCCCAGGCCAAGTCTGGTACTGAAACAACGAGGGACTGCATCAAGGCGATGGGGAGCGCGTTAGAGTTCATGAACATGGCGGATGCCATGACAAAACTCCTGTTAACGGCAATGAGTAACAATTACATTCAATTATACCAGGCCAACGTACCTTTGCGATCTACGCAATCCAAGAAGCCATCCTGAGACATGGCCTACAACCATGGAGGTGCCCGTAACGACGATAAACCAAAGTGGAATAACCCATAATTCCTTGAGTTTTTCTGTACCAAGTCGTTAGATACATTGAATTGTTACTAGACAGATAATTTACCTGGCGTCAAGAAGAAGGCCACCTTGGAGAACAATAGGGCGGGGGTGAACAAGGAGACATTCAGGCGGTTGATTTGCTAAAAATAAGCGCGTCGCGATCAGCATTAAGATTGTGAGCGCGTCAAGAGCTATAATTACCTTCTGAGTCTTTTTGTCCAGGATTCCATGCTTTGCAAGTATATACCCTGCGGCACAGGTCAAAAAGACCTCTAAGATAGACTGCGAAGATATCAGTATACGTGAGACCTGAAGAGGTTGTTGATATGACACTAACGTTGAAAACAGCTAATAAAAGCTCTGCGAAGGGGGTTTCATCCTGATTGAGGTTGTGGCCGACGGCCATGCAGCAGTGCTGTGGATGTAGGAAAGCGAGGGGGGGAAAGTGAAAAAGTGCGGATTGAAAATGTGGTGGTGCAATTTAAACGTTGGGACAACGTCATTTTGGATGATACACAACGTCTTGGCGTGGCGCCGAGGGGCATTATCTGTTATCCGCTTCCTTTTTCGGCCACAGCTATGCACAGCATAGTTTGGCACGCACGTTCTCGAATATTATACGCTGTTCGAGTCAATTCACAGCATTGCGAAGGCAATCCAGAGTGCAATATTGCAGAATTGTTGAATCGACAGCAAGTTGGTCACTGCGAACTGCACGGAAAAGCAGTTGGGCAGTTTCTCATAATAAAGGTTATTGAAAATGCTTGTGATAAGTTCTTTGCTCCAACGTCTAGGCTTTTGCAAAGATAAGATAGGCTTTACTATCTTTTACTCCTGGAATGAAAGCTTGAAAATAGAAGCCTATAATAGCAGAATAGCCTTGGATTTCAGTCCAAGAAGAACGAAGATAATACTAAAAGATCACCTTCCAGCTAATCAGAAGACCAAGGAAACTGTACTGCAAGTAATTTTCCTAATCTGCAGAGAAATGCCGAGGGTCAACAGCTTGCTGAAGTAAAATGTTGTGGGCATGGAGTGTGCAGCTCAGCCATGAGTATCCCGATGTCGTTGTCAGTGCCCGTTGCCTCAGATGATCGACTCATCGGAGTGGCAATACCCGTCCAGCAAGAGGCTTGGTACATAGATCACCTCAATTTTTACATCCCGCTGTATTAAATGGAAAAAATGACAATATAAAAGATATCAGAAATGGTCAACGTGGGTGAGGTCGAGGACCGACTCTGGTTGGACTCTGGCAGTCGCAGCCTGAGCCTGGCCGTAAATTGAAATTGAAATTCCCATGATATGAAAATGACACGTGATGCGACGCGACGCGTTGATGAATCAAACCACAACTTGAACTTGCCCCTCGACGTCGAACAACCCATGTCCTTCATCGAGTCTTTCGAGCTCCAGGACGAGCTACAAAATCTACAGGACGTGGAGAGCTATGAAATACCAAATGAAGACAAATTTGCCAACGAAGAACCCGATGAACTCCTGGAAGGTATGAACACGACCCACCATCCTCAAAGCCGACTAGCTTTTTAACGCGTTTTTCAGCTGCTGTGGTGGCTGTAGCTGAATCTAGCGATGTCATCCGAGCGCAGGATGTCTTTGATGCATACAGGTTCATGTTGAAGCACTCAGAAAAAGTGCCAGGATCGGTGATGAGCAAGCTCTTAGATTCAATCTCCTCAGGATGTCTAGCAGAACTTGAATCAACGATGCGAGACCTTGATTCTGGTGATCAACAAGCCTATATGTCACATAAAACGCCTTTGGAGATGTACGCTTTCCTGCTTAACTGGTTCGTGACTGCAGTGGAGAAAGTCAAGGCCTCAGATGACGACGCACCACCACCACCGACGGGGAAAGCAAAGAGGGGGAGAGGGGGCAAGGCAGGCGCAACTAGGGGAGGTAGATCAGCAGCTGGAAAGAAAAACGACTCCTGGACATGGCAAGACCAAATCGTGCCAACTCTTGCTTTGATTTGCAAGGTCCTTCGTCTTCCATCCTCCAGGATTTGGACAACAAGTGCAGAGCGAGATACCTTCATCAAGTCCGTCATCCCTTTTTTAACAGATATTTGGCTTGTTGACCCCTCAATCTAGCTGCATAACGAGACCTGCATATCACGTCATGGAGAGCGAAACTTACATGAAAGTCGAAGAAATCAAGTTGAGCATCTACAAGGCAGTTTGTCTCGCCGTCAAGCACCATGGTCAATCAATGGCTGTCCAAATCACCATCATGCAGAACCTTCAATTCTACGAGCACTTATCCGAACACATGGCTGAGTGCCTTATCGTCCTCTCTCAGGAGTTTGATTTCCCTCAGCTTGGAGACGAAGTGCTACGCGAAATCGCCTCAAAGACATTCAACGCCCAGGACGCTAAAGGACCTAGGGCCTTCGCTAAATTTATCGTCAAATATGCCGAGTCATGTCCCCGTTTGGTTTTCAAGCAGCTCAGTCTCCTCTTAGATCAACTTGACTCAGAGGTGCTTAACAACTTTTCTTCTACTTTATTTGGAGTTAATTATCGAATTCTAGTCATACCCAATGCGCCAAGCCATCGTTGAGACTATTGGTTTCCTCATCGTCGAGCTTGCCAGGAACAGCGAAGCCCAAGACACCGATCCCAAGAAAACGCAAAAGCAAATCAACGGCCTTTTCAACCTGCTTCTAGAGCGTATGCTGGACAACTCTTCTTACGTCCGTGTCAAAGTCCTTGCCGTCTTTACGAAGGTGACGCGCATTGAAACCTTCAAATTCCCCAAACATCGACTCGCCATCACCACTGCTGCTGTCAGCGCGCTAGATGACAAAACTCCGTCTGTGCGTAAGGCGGCTGCGGCTTTGTTGACTCAGTTGCTCCTAACCCATCCTTATGGTGCCACATACGGCGGTGTACTTACGAGAGAGATGTGGGAGAAGGATTATGCCGAGATCGTCGCAAAGTTGGACAAGATTGAGAGTGCCGTTGGGAATGTCGTCCAGGCTCAAAATGCCGAGGCAGAAGAGGAGGAGGAGGGAGACAAGAAGAAAAAGAAGAAGAGAAGAAAGTATGTGATTTCAAAATATTATGTTAGTATCGCAGTGGCTGACAAGTAACCAGGTCTAAGGCTGGCCAAGACGACTCCATGGAGGTAGATGGTGAAGAAAATGAAGAAGGTGAAGACGACGACGAAGGTGCTGAAGAAGATGAAGAAGAAGATGGCGATACCGAGCCTGAAGATGATGGAGAGATGTCCGTGGACGAAGAAGATGAAGCTCAAGACGGCGAAGCCAGTCCCAAGCGCAAGAAGAAGAAAGCTTCCAAACTTAAACCCCGCAAATCGCAACTTGACATTAATGCACTAACGCAGGAGCAAGCCGTCCTCGCACAGTACGACGAAAACCAGATCAAACTGCTACAGCTTCAGAAGAAATTCTACGGAGATGCTCTTACGTTCATCAAAGAAATTGAGAGTGCGATGGATCCAATGGTGAAATTGCTTGGCTCCACGAACAAGGCAGAGGTTCTGGAAGTGATGGAGTTTTTCAAGACGGTGCATGAGTACCAAATCAACGGGGCAGAGGTAAGCTTTTGTCTTTCACATTGAATAAATTTTTCTTAACCACCTTCGTGTCATAACAGGATGGTGTCAGGAAAATGCTGCATCTTATTTGGACGAAAGATAACAGCACTTCCACCTCTGAGGATGGGAAAGAGCTCAAGGGAGTCCGTCAAAGGCTTCTGGAGTGTTATCGCGCCCTGTATTTTGATCCCGTGGCGGATTTAGAGGCCAAAGCTCAGATCAACCGTATCGCAAAGAATCTCATCGAGTAGGTCATGATTTTATTCAAGTGATAACGACTCTCATCCGTATGATTTTCTTTAGACGAACATACGAAAGAACACTCGCTGAGCTCACTAGCTTGGAGGAGATGATGCGCATTATGATGGAGGAAGGCCACATTCATCATGATGTCATTACCAAACTATGGGCAGTCTATGGTACATATTTTTTTTTCAAGGTCTCATAACAGTATTAATGGTTTGGTTTTTATTAGGCAAAGACAGGAATCTTCCTAGAAGTCAGCGAAGAGGTGCTATTCTCATTTTGGGTATGCTAGCCGTTGCCAAACGCAGCATCTTGCAAGACAAAGTCGAGTTGATGCTCAAAGTTGGACTGGGTGCACTTGGAAAGGTAAGTTGTGATATTCACTTGTTACTTACACGACTTCTAATATCCAATGCCTGATAGTCGGACCCAACCTTGGCCCGATATACCTGCGTGGCCTTGCAACGTCTTGGTGGAAGTGCTAAAAAGATTAAAGGTACGTGCTGTTGATCTCACCTTACCCCCAAGATATTTACGAGCTTAATCCCAGGGTCTCTCATCGACAAAACGGATCGCATCGACATGGATAACGTCATCTTCCGCAAACTGGAGGCCGCCATTTTGCATCCTTCTAGGACAAAGGAGTGGTTTGGAATGGCTGAGCAGGCCATCAACACTGTCTATGCTCTTGGTGACCACCCCGACGTGTTTTGCGACGAGCTCATCAAAAAGCTCACTCTTCGCGTCTTCAGCAAAAAGACCCCATCGCCATCTGAGAACCCAGAAGAAGATGCTGGGGATGCTATGAATGAAGACCAGCCTGGGGATACAACGTTCACTGAAGCTGATGTGACCATGCAGGATGCTACTCAGGCCACCCAGGGTGATAGCACTGACTTCGGTGATGCATTTGAGCTCAGTCAGCTGTTATTTGTCGTTGGCCATGTTGCGATTAAGCAGATAGTATTTTTGGAGCTTATTGAAAGGGAATGGAAGCGACAAAAGGATGAGAAGGAAGCTGGTTCGTGATTTATTTTCTATCTGTATTGTACTTCTATATTGACGTTTTATTCCCTTCTTATGTGCTCTTAGCTGATAAGAAGGCGAGCGGTAACCAGAAGAAAGAAGTCGAGGAGCTTGATCAGGTTGCTGGAAATGCTGAAGACGAAATTGGCGATCGTATTGCTGGGGTGAGGGAGACTGAGCTCCTTTATGGGCCCGAGTCGCTGTTGGCGATGTTTGGTGATATGCTCGTTTATATCGTTGGGTCTCCAAAGAAATTCAGGGTATGTTGATCCCATCCGTGCTGCTTTCCTTTCACCAGTTCATATTATATTTTTCAGAACCCTACTCTTCGTGCAGCTGCCGTCCTCTCATTCAGCAAATTCTTGTGTGTCAGCTCTCAATTCTGCGACAAGAATTATCGTCTCCTTTTCAAAATCCTGGAGACTTCCAAAGACCCCAATATTCGTAGCAACGTCGTCATCGCTCTTGGAGATGTCGCCGTGTCATTCAGCAGTATCATTGACGAGAACAGCAGCGAACTCTACAAGGGACTTTCTGATACGGAGATGATGGTGAAGAAGAACACGCTCATGGTACTCACACATTTGATCTTGAACGGCATGATCAAAGTCAAGGGCCAGTTGGGTGAGATGGCCAAGTGTGTCGAGGATCCTGATCCCAGAATTGCGGATCTCGCCAAGCTGTTCTTCAAGGAGCTGTCGACAAAGGAGAATGCAATTTATAACAATCTTCCTGACGGTAAGCTCATAATCTGCTCGTTAGAGGACGTGCTAATGCTCAACGTCTGTAGTTATCAGCCATCTGTCAACCGGCGACCACGCAGTGGATGAAGAGATGTTTGAGAGTACCTTGCGTTATATCTTCACATTTATTGAAAAGGTTTGTATTCCCTTCCTTGGGTGGTTTATCTTACTCACTTTTCTTCTCCATGGTAGGAAAAACAAGCGGAGAGCATTGTCGACAAGTTGTGCCAACGTTTCAGGCTCACGGAAGATCCACGTCAATGGCGAGATATCGCTTTCTGCCTTTCGTTGCTTCCGTTCAAGTCAGAGCGCTCTATGAAGAAGCTGATTGAGGGCTTCCAAAACTACCGTGACAAGCTGCATGAACCCAAAGTTTACGCGCGCTTCGTGGAGATTTTGGCCAAGGTCAGATATTCACATTTCCTCAAACGCCCAAAAGTTTTCAGCTGATACCTTTTCTATAGGCACGAAATAATAAATCTAAGGATAAGCCAGACTCAGACCTCAATGAATTTGAACGGGTAAGTAGATCATTGTTTCTTTTACGTGCGACTCCATTCCTTATCACGTTCTTCCAGATGCTCGAGGAATATAAGCAACAAGGAGAAGAGGATCATGCACTGGAGAAACGAGCAGAAGGAAAGAAGGCGGCCGCGAAAAAGAGGGCACAAAGAAAGAGCAAGTCAAAGCCTTTTCTTCATATTGACACAAGACTGATAGAGCTTTAACAGCATCAAAAACTACTAAGAAAGCTGCTCGTCAACCCACTCCTGCAGACGAACAGATGTATGAAAGCGATTAAAGCGAAGTGTACTCCTGTCTATCAATTCCTTTGGAGGTTTGGGGTCTCGGTTTCCTACATGGTCGTTATATTTATATATTGGACGTCGTATTGCTTTGCATATTGTATCGTGTATCTAATTACTGTATTTCAGATTTCTTGACTTCTTCTCTTGACCTTGAGACTAAGTAATACGCTATGTACGATACTAAGCCTCTCCCCGCTCAGGCTCCTTGTAGGCATTCCAGAATGAGTCCAATATCGCCGGGTAGTCAAGTTCCGCCTGAACGTCGAGGTACTTCACCAACAAATCGCGATCCTCTCTCATCCGGAGTAACTGATAGCGATAGTAATGAGCACTGCACAATCCCATCACAACCTCCAGGTACCTGTATGACTGACGAGGCGCCATTGGTTCGAGTTTACGGTAGTAAAAGATGGCCTCGTCGACGCTATCCTTGTCGATCAAATCTTTTGCACGGTTTAGCAAGGTGTTGGCCAGCCTATGCACAACACCGAACGCTCTGTCATCGAGTGCGTCGTGAGTTAATTCAACTCTTCCAAGCATATTTCGGAGATAGGGTATGGAGCTGTAGAGAGGCGCCTCCTGTACTTTTAACTTCGGGTTGTTAAGCAGATGAAGGAGGATGTCAAGAACAACTGGACGCGGTGGGTGATTGGCGAGGTACTGGAGATGATCGAAGGGAGTCGTTTCCGAACTGGCAGCTTCTCGGTCTGCGATGATGGCCTCCTTTAGCTGTATTAGCTGGGATTGCCGATAAGTCCCGAACTTTACAGTAGATCCGAAAACTGATGCATATGGGCCAAAGAGATAACGTTCGAGCGCCCCATTCCGTTTTGGGAGTTCGAAGAGTGTATGCTTCAGTTCTGCAACATCGATAAACGAATGAATCTGGGTGTATGATGTCCAAATGTTGTTAGCAATGGTTCTCTGCCCATAATCGCTGAATAAAGTAATCATACAGAGTCGGATCGTGGCGCCAAATATATTGCATGCGATGAAGTGTGAACTGAATGTAATCGCAAAATTTTTTCCATTTCTTCTGTGTCGTATAGAAGTGGGTGTTCCTGGAACAAAACCGAATCGATCGTTAGCGCATCGCGTCGAATTTTCGAAGAACGTTGCCTTTACTACCATTCGTGCTTCATTGGCCTGCCTAACGCAACCATCGAAGAGTATGTTGTACCACGCGGAGTCATACGAAATTGCCATGACCAACAACGGTACATCTGAGCCCTGCTCATAGCTGTTATGTCAGATCATATGCAGATGTCTTTTGGGCATTAATTTGGCTCACGAGGCTAAGCAGCCAAGAATTAATCCTCGTCGATGGATGCGACATGCGTGCCTACATTAAATCGTAGAAGTCAACATTCCCAGACCATGTTGAAGGCGGCCTCGAAGGTTCGCATACATCTGAGCCCGGTGGTAGTTCAAACATCCCTTCATTTCCTCCATGCTGAACATTTATGCCATGAGCAGAAATGGCGGCATTTCCAGCATGTCCAAAATGGTTCCTGTGTATCAAGTCAACAACCGTTGAATTTCGTCTGATCATACGGCCTAGAGGAGATAGTATCATGTCAAATGGTGAAATTAGTATGTTATGAAAGCAAGGAGCTATAAAATAAACCATACCTCCTGCGGCAAATAATACGTCATCCTCATGAAAGGCAAGGAAATCGATATGTTCACCCCACTCATGATCAAGTGAGCTGTGCTTCGATGACCTTAACTGTCGCGCCGTGCCTTTCGACTTCATTGAATGCCTCTCCGGTGAAGGCTCCTCTTGTGAAGTAGATGCATCGAATCCAATGACCCGTATCTTGGGATAAATATGACTCTCTGGAACAGAATCTTGAAGGCTCGCTGACGGTTCATATTCGGTACGGTTATGTCCTTGATCATGACTAGTACCGTCATGAAGAGGGGATTGAGACTGCTTAGGTTCCATAATTAAACAAGGTATCACACACATGACTTCGGTCCAGGAGCCTCTGGCACACAATCATGGTACAAAGGTAACGAAACTCACCCTCTCATGTCTGGTTCGTTTTTTCGACCTATAATCCTCCCGGGTTTCGTCAAATTCAGTGCCATCTATGTGTACCGTGTAGTGGTTGTTGTCGGCTTCGTCGTCGGCCCCATTACCGGTCTCAACGTCCAAGGGTCGTTTGTGTGAGACGGATGCACTTGGCGTAATACCTGGTGGTTGCCCAACCTCCAGGAAATAATCAGAAACCAATTAATCTATTTGATCACGACCACGTTGAGAGAGGTTGTACGTACTTGTAGATTTACAGCGTGTTGGTCTTCATCAAACTCTTTCACCGACTTCTGAATTGTATCCCAAATGGTCTTACCCAGAAGGATATTCAGTGTCTTCACGAAGAGTGTCTGGTTTTTGGGCGTGCATCCTGCGGTTCCTCCGATACCCTCATTCTCATGAGCATCAGGTCCAGATTTCACCTCACCTGATAGTCCTGTATGATCCCATGTATATGGAGGATATGTTGTGACCTCTGAAGTTCGTTCGTTTTCCCGCAATTGCAATTGAAAAGCGCCAGGAAAGCTACCCACTCCCCAAGACGTAGACTTGTCAACCCCAGCCACCAGGCGGATATCTCCATTAGCCGTGTCCTTTCGACCGCGCTGCTGTATTGCAAAACGGTACCAGCTATCCACATTTTTCTCTGCGTATACGCGAAACTTGCTGAGGTCGTTGATCTCTTCATGGTATGCTCCTTCGGGCATTGCAAGTATAGCCGATTCGTTCGCCGAAGACTCGAAGGTCGTAACACTGTATATTCGCCATATCAATCGAAAATCTTTTGTTGTGAGGAACATGGACATATACCTTCGATTCTCCTTCACAGCTCGTCCAACACTGGGACTTGCCAAGTAGCTCCCATTCGGAAAATCTCTAAATTCCCGAACGTCCCAATCGTTCAGTTTCAGTGGGGTAAATTCCTTTGGCAAATCGGGAGGATTAAGTGGGTCGTCCGCTGGTAAGCAAATATTGAAAAGAAAGTCGAACGCCCCATATTCTGTAATGATTCCAACATCGCCTATCGAGACACCTTTGGCGCGGTGGGGAGGAGGAAGACGCATATTGGGCTGGGGTATCCAGAGCGGAAAACCACGACCCTTGCACATGAGTTGTGTCTCATAGATAGTGTTACTTCGCCTTGGAGAGGAGTTGGGAGCCTGGAAAGAGTGTAAATGGCAAGCTGAATTCGGCATCGTCAACTTGAAGGGCGCCTACTGTCTGTGTCCCGGCCCCCGATACGTCATTTTTCAGATTAGGAGAGCTATCTGTAGGATACACTTTTGGAGGATGAGGGTCGAAAATTCCTTTTTGAACCTCGTACCAACGTACCGTGGCTGATCATGATGTTGAAGGTTGAGTTGTTTATGATGTAACGATTGGTGGGAACTTTCAAGCTTGGGCACGCGTCAATATTGAGCAGGTCACGAATAGCTTTGTCCTTGTAACCCTTAGAGCAACTAGGGTAGGAGCTTGAACTTACAGGGACACATCGGGGACACCATCATTGGGAGGTTGAACCTTCACTAAAGCACTATCCAGGATATGAGCAGGAAGAGCAGAATCTTGCGATTTATTGACACTGCCAGCCGAAAATTGGGCATCAGGCAGACGCCTTGGATCGGGCTGTTGCTGAAGGATATTCATGGTGCAGAGGAGCGGCCTGAAGCAAGAGCTTTCAGGTGGGAAGATTTTGACCTCTCTCCTGCGCTCTCTCTTTATGTTCAACATTAGTAACTTAGTAATAGGAACCCCTCTAAAAATATCCCTAATATGATGATCAGAGAGAAAAATATTTCTCATTTTATGGGGCGATGAGAACAAAAGGCTTACAAT
>NHTK01005939.1:0-28915 GCA_002938355.1 Panaeolus cyanescens | reverse complement strand
TTTTATTATGAGCTTAAGGAATAAAAACACAAACGGCCCATCATAAACGTTGAGATCTGACTTCGAATTCTCTAAATGTCCTAAAGCGTATTGACGCCACCGATTGCTGAAATATAAGACCTTGTGCAGTCCATGCATAGAAATTGTGCCGCCACCCTCATACTTGGAGGCGTCACCGAGCCACGATCTCCATACTGCAATATTCTTACACGACGCGTGAAGCATCGAGGCTGGCCCCACACATCACGCGATGCATGTCCCTGACTGGCATTACCTTTGACTGTCAATTTTCTACATGACTGAATGATTGTGGGCGCATGCGACTCGAAAGCATAAGTAAACCTTCAATAGCCAGCGGAGCCAGCATACACCTGGCGCACTCAAACGTTGCATCCACTAAAGCTTTTTCTTGCTATTACTTGCTTGGCTATATATAATCGGTTGGTAACGTATATATCTGGTGGTGTAACAATGCTAATCTCGTGTTGAAAGTTGGACTATTTGCATTACCAGTCGTGGAACAAATGCTAATCACCACGGGATACGCAATCAAATTCACCGAAGCATTTCCTTGGGTATATAAACAAAAGGGGCTCACAAGAGATGACTTCGTCTCAACAAAATGCCCAGTGAACATCCGTGAAGAGGAGACTCCGTCCGCTGACGATTCAGAAGTCGATGACCCAGGTTCAGAAGACCCGAGATACAGGGCAAGCGACCTCACTTATCTAATTACAGAAGACTTGGAAGATGCTGGATTGGGGGGCTTTGGACCTCCTGTCCTCTTCGAACATCCAAGGACGAAGGAGATGGTGATCATTATCCCTCTTTATGAAAAGGAGTTGGATCGTGTGGCTGTAATTCAGCGCAGGCATTTCATGGACGAGACGCCGTGGGACCTCATGAAGAAGAAGAAGCTTATCGAGAGGTCTGGGTTGGATGACAAGCAATTCGATTGGGTGACAGCGTTTATTCCTTTCCATAGAAAACCTCCGGCTGTCGTGGTGAACTTTGGGTGGGCATGCGAGCGACCCAACTTCAAACCTACAACTATTACGCTCAGCTTTGGTGACGCCAATGGCACAATCAAAGTCGATGAGGAGTACAAGGTTCCCTACATGTTAGACGCGGGCCAGGGTGTCAAGCTTTGGGACCTCAAGCCAGTCACGTATTTGCCCACATATCGCGGAATTAAATTCTATATCACACAACAATTGATCGCCCCACAACCCGTATACTTCAAGTTGGATATGACACGAGACGACTCCGCCGAACGAAAGGACCTTGGATATCTTCGATTGGATCCTATCTACCACAAAGTCAACGACGATCAGACTATATCCGTTGTGATTGATCTTACTGCCGAGATGTCATACAAAGGATCCTTTGTACGGCTGACTGCGACAGAGGCTTACGAGTTGTGTTACGAGGAGGTACTACGCGGGGAGCGGGGGGAGCTCTGTAATGTCACCACCAAACGATTCTATCCCTTTAAGAAGGACTCGAACTCTGAAGTGGCAGTGGGCGCATGATTGAGTATATCACAATTTGATGAATCTAACATAGCAGTAATAAATCCATATTTTGTTTCTTTCGTAGTGGCTCTTGTAATCCTTAGTTGAAGGAGTAGCCTTTTCGAGGCATATCGCATCCGCTTCAGACTCTCGGAGGCAGCTCGATTTAATGAAGGCAAAACGGCAACTCTATCTCCAACTCAAGTGACTCTTTTTTTGAGGTCAGCTCCAGCATATGTTCCATGACCGACCAATTCTGCTTCGTGCCAATATTCTATTCGCATTTCTCGATGTTTGCTATGACGTTGATAAGATAAGACCAGCGATTCACATCAGCACAGCCACCCTCTTATCGTGAGAACGAAATCGTTCCCTGTTGACCAGACTGTGACCGACTTTGACCAAGACCAAAATCAACCCAATATCCTCGTAGAACTTGTCTTAGCCATTATCACCACCGTTCCACCCAGGTGTACTCTTATCATGCTGATAAAGCGCTATGTCAACTTAAGCTTGATCTGCGAGGCACCGTATTAACCCCCTTAATGAACTGCCAGCGGATTGCACTGTTTGCATATGGCGAAAGCAGCCAGTTTCGAGCGTCTTCTATCCACCACGTTGCCTGGCTATAAAACTCTCGGTTTGCTTTACTCGTCTCCCCGCCGAACATCAACGGATCCAGCCACTCTAAGGTACTACTGCCATCGATTCCTGCGGACCGCACATTTCGGAAGGGGGTACACCATAACGACCATGAAAATCATCGACTCGCTTATATGCCTCGAATGATGGGCGCCTACGCTTAATTAACCAACGAACAATGAAACGCTATACACGAAGAGATTAGTTCAATTTCCGTTAGACTCGAGACTATCATTGCCTTTGACGATGGCCATTCAGCGGCTAACCCGGGTAATACTGTGATAAACTTCAACGGATTCGCGGCTTAACTTGTATATCAAAAATTACTCTGGACCATCCCATTTGAGCATACAGCACCCTTCTCCCTATACCAAGCAACTTGACCTATCCAGCTGACTGACTGTGTTGCTTTTGGACGACGTTCAGGCATCAATTTAGCACTGTTCCTAATGATTTTACCGATCTCTGGACCAGCTTCTAGGACAGCGGGCCAGAGTCAGTAATTGTACCTCGTATGGGCACTTAAAGGGCTCATTTTTTATATCTTTGTATTTCTTTCTTCACCCTCTGAGTTCTTCGTTACCCTCTCGATCGTTCACGACTTGCAATTGAACCTGAAATGTCTGGAAAGCTAGTATTGGTACGTTGCCAGTTATTGCATTACTTATCGTGGCTTCTTTTTCTCAACTTGTGTTTTTTTTTGCCTTTTTGTCTTCTAGATTACAGGTGTTAGCGGTTTCGTAGCCGGACACACAGCTGAACAGCTCCTCGAGAAGGGTTACCGAGTGAGAGGGTGAGTCCCATCTTACTCGAATGTTCTGATGTTTTGCTGACGCTTTTTGTAATCCATCTACAGTACTGCTCGTGGATCGAAATACGAGCACCTCGTCAAGACTGTCAACAGGCCAGGGCTTGAGTTCATCAGGGTGGATGATGTGGCCACTGCAGATTTCAGTGAGGCGCTGAAAGGCGTCGATGCTGTATTGCACATCGCTTGCCCTCTCCCCGGAAGAAAAGAATTAGATGAGACATTTTCGGTATGTAATTCTTTTTCTACTTCTGCTAGTCCTTCCGCTCACGCTATTTCAGAGCGCTGTTGAAGGCACTTTGAACTTCGTTAGACAGGCGCATGCGGCGGGAGTCCGAAACGTTGTCGTCACTAGTTCTTTCGGCACACTGTTACATCGTATGCTATCTTACAGCTCTTGAGGTCGTTCGATGCGTTTCTTACCCAGCCAACTTGTAGCCTCTCACGGACCTGCATTTTCTGGTGGATCTCTCAACGAGAAAAGTCAGGCATCCTTTTTATCGCCTCTGTGAAATTTTTCTGACAATAAATGGTGTACAGATTGGGGAGAGGGTAGCCGTCAGGACGTCATCGACAACAATGGCGACGTTTTCTACGTTTACATGACAGCGAAGATTATGGCGGAAAAGGCGCTCTGGAAGTTCGTTGCCGAGCACCCAGAGATGGACGTGAAGACGAGTAAGCCCCTTTCTCCTTAGCTCGCCATCAAGTTTGTCGTGCTCATAGTCGATTAAGTCCTCCCTGGCTACATTATGGGTCCTTATCCTCGTACATTCTCTCTCCCCACTTCACAATCCAGTCTAGGCACCAACGAATTCATCTGGAACATGATCCATAAGGGCGATGTTCCTATCGCACCCAACTGGGCCGTTGACGTTCGCGATGTCGCGAAAGGACATATTCTGGCGATGGAAACTCAGGGACTACCACCAGCTGACCCCGATCACCGTCGATTCATTATCAACAGCGCTACTTACTCATGGAAGCAGGCCGCCGCACATCTCATCAAGGCCCGCCCTGCTGTTGCTGCTGGGATCATTGATTTGGAGACTGCTCCCAACCCACCTGGACCGTTGACGGAGCTAGATAACACGAGGGCGAAGGAGGTTTTGAAGTTTGGCGAGTTCATCACTCCCGAAAAGACGTTTGAGGATGCTGTCGATGACTTGTTGGAGTTGGAGAAGGCTTGGGCTGCTAAGAACTAAGCAGAAAAGCAAACGTGAAGGGTTGTTACTTCAAATCCAATATGTATAATAATCACTATTAACTGCGGAATTTTTTAACCATCAGGTTTCAGTCTTTTTTACACGTTTTACCTGGATTGTGGCTAAAGATGCATTTACCGCCGCTCTCTCGTCCTTTTGGAGAGCAGGCTTATCTCCTGTCTATCGATCTCCCCTTTTGACAGCTTGCTTGTTCTCTTTTTCGCAATCATATTCTGACAGGATCGGTTCCGCCTGTTACAACTCTAAAAGTCTTCCCCGTCATTCCAACAACATGTTTAAGCCTGACGTTGAGAGATCAGGTGGATCAACGGTAGCGAGAGAAGCCAAAGAGAAGCTATATTTGAGCTGCGTCATAGCTCATACGAGAGGGTGTGATGATGAGGTGCATAGGACGTATCTGTGTCAAGATTTACGTTACCAGAATCATTCATAGATGTACACGAGCAGCTTCGTACTGATAGTTTCCCTCTAGGCCATGATAAGGTACTCCAAAATACGCCAGAAACATTGAATGAACCATGAATGAATGCTTTGAACACGGATAATCGTACCGTAGTTCCATCGATACATAGATCCCTAAGTAGTTTTCAATGGGCGTCACATCGGACGAAGTTGATAGAATCAATTATGAGAATTTAAGAAAGCTCTCAATAGCAATGCCCTTGTACTTTTTCGAGCAAACTGTTTTACACACAGTGGTGCGTTGTCAATGATGGGAATTCGGAGCCTAAAGTTTGAACAAGTGTTTCACTACTCTAGACTCGACCAGTTATGACGACTTTCGCGTGGTAGTTGACTTTAGATGTTAGACCTAGGCCTGAAGCGAGACGTTCGTTGTCGTCCTCTGTAAAAGCTTGATTGTTCTCGCTAACTCCAATAATCCCAGCGTTTGTTTTCCCTGTATTACCGATTTCATCTTCTCCGCGCTTATGACGGGTAAAACTGCCGCAACCCGCACGCATCCCGACGTCATTTTGTCACTGTAATACCTCGCAACAAATGAATGGTGAACAGAGAAGATATGATCAATCGTGGGCAGCTGGGAGGCACGAAACATACTCCTGAGGGAATGCACAGTTTTAACTCTATTCAATCGTATGTTTTCATGTTGTAGTAACTGAATAACGTTCTGTTCATATCTGATATGAACATGAGACTTGAATGAGAGGGAAATGAAATCCCTCACGAATTGTAGAGATAAGATGTCCGGGCAAGGTTTTGCCAGGTTGTACAGAATTCTTTTACGTTTAGTCGGGAATTCGGGTGCAACTTGTGTTTGATTGATCTCGAAATACAAGGTTGCAGGGCCCTTTGACTGTTTGACAGACAGAAAGGACGCATTTTTATGACCGGTTTTGTATTTTCTCCACCACAAAGCCGCACTTTAAAGGGGCAAAGAGCCTCATTGGGTACAAATTTTTGATGAAGTGGGTGGAAAAACCGGGGTCCTGTTCGCCTGACCCCCGAACAGGTTAGCAGGTCTGATGGAGGGCGGGTGGCGACCACAGATCAACATCACTCCCACCGCGAAAACGTGCCCTCTTCTCTATTTTGGGATGAATGCAAGGGGAATAGTCCTGATGAAGTTCTGTAATCCTACATAATGTGAGCCGAACTTTATCGAGTGTCTCCCCCACATACCCCTCCTTTCCATCTTTCTTCTCTACTCTCAACATTATGGAGGCCATTCAAGAACGTCTGCTCAGCTCTTCCCCCGCTTTGCTAGGTGCTATCGCGGGCGGTACTCTTCTGGCCTACTCGTTGGCTCCAGGTCGTAAATCGAATCTACCTCCTGGCCCGAAGCGCCTTCCTGTTATTGGCAACGTTCACCAAATGCCTCAGGAGTCACCTTGGTTGGTGTTCTCAGAGTGGAGCAAAACTTATGGTAGAGTGAACAGAATCGACGCCGAAGCTGTTATCTAACATAACTGCGCAGGTGATATCATTCATGTCGATGTCTTTGGACAGTCAATTGTAATCATCAACTCGACGCAAGCTGCAAAAGACCTCTTGGACAAGAGGTCCACCATCTATTCTGACCGACCTGTTTTGGTTCGTTATCTCAAAAGATATGCTATGTATGCTCTGCTGACCTTCGCCACCACCATCCATCAGGAAATGGCTACTTTGTAAGGCACATCTTATCCCCGGTTTCTAGATGTTTATCCACCCCCTGCAGATGTGGCTACAATCGAACATTCGTCTTGCAGCACTACGGCGACGAATGGAGGAAGCAGCGAAGGCTTGTTGCCCAAGACTTCGGTATGGCTAACTGCCCTCAATACTACGACCTTCAGAACAAGGAAGCGCGTCTTCTCGTTCGAAATATTCTCAAAGACCCCAGTAAGCTGGAGTCGGAGATCAAGCTGTATGACCTCGAAATGATTAGCTTGTAATGTTACCTCCATACTAATTTTTCTTCTAGCCGTATTGGTATCATTATCATTCGAACAACATACGGATACTACGTACAGTCAGCTGATGACCCTATATTGGCTAACCCACTGACTGCTATGGACAACTTCAGCAAATCGACTGCGCCAGGAAACTTCCTCGTCGATTTTGTTCCTTCGCGTAAGCATCTCACCGTCATCATTCGATCGTCTCGAATGCTAACTACGTCCCTTCAGTCAAGGGTGTTCCAGGATGGGTTCCAGGATCTGGCTTTTTGCAAACGGCCAAGGAATGGAAGAAGATCATGGAGGCTGCCTCATGGAATCCTGTCAACTACTGCAGGGATAACCTTGTAAGTAGCTTATTAAACAAGCTAAATGTCAATACGCTAACGATATTTGGTAGGAAACTGGAAAAACCTTAATGCCCAATCTGTGTGGCAACATCTACCAGGAAGCTGGTGGGAAGCTCAGCAAGGAAGCTGAGGAACAGCTCGTATGGGCTTCGTCTAGTGTCTTGGGTGGAGGACTGGATACTGTAAGACTTACATTGCTGCTATTACCCCATTCTATGTCCTCTAAACAAGAACTGAACAGAATATGTCCTCGGCTCTGACTTTCTTCATGGCTATGATCCTAAACCCCAGAATCCAGAAGAAGGCTCAGGCAGAGCTCGACGAGGTTGTAGGCAAAGATCGGTTGCCTTCGATATCCGACAAGGCCAACCTTCCATACATCAGAAGCATCATGACTGAAGTTTTCCGTTATTTCCCAGCCATCCCCCTATGTGAGTGTGCGACTGGTGTCGGTGTTACTATGTTTTTAACTTCTTCTGATCTCGTCTATCCTCCCCGTAGCAATTCCTCACGCCTCCACTCAAGATGACGAATACAATGGCATCTTCATCCCCAAGGGTTCACTGGTAATGCCCAATGTCTGGTAAGCTTCATCTTGAACGTCTCATCGTAGCTTTCTGTGATCCTTACAACACCGTCGCTTAGGCATATGCTCCACGATCCAGAAATCTACCCCAGCCCCATGGAATTCTTCCCCGAACGTTACAACGGACTGGACTCTGAGATGGAGAAGGTCAAAGATCTTGCATTCGGATTTGGTCGCCGTGTCTGCCCTGGTATGCACTTCGCAGAGGGCACCCTCTTCGCTATCATTGCAACCACCCTAGCTACCTGCGACATCCTTCCTGGCCTGGATGAGAACGGAAATGAGGTACTTCCCAAGTACCGACACACTCCAGGCACTATCAGGTGACCCACATTTTTTATTTTGCTCCCGTTCGTAAGAGTGAAAAAACTGATGCCTCGTGCCTTTTAGTTTCCCAGAACCCTTCACATTAAGATTGCGTGCGCGTTCACCTCAGGCGACATCTTTGCTTGCCGAAGTGTCGAGTGCAATTGAGTGAAGCTCCACTGGCATTTAATTAGCCGCCATCTCTCTTTTCTCATGGAACGGGCCCTATCGGTGGAGTAATGCTTTATTCCTTTTTCCTCGCAGTTGCTATCCTTATCGATATCAGCCTCAATACTGCGAATCGGATGCAAGCTGTTCCATGAATTTTGCCTGTCACAGCATCGATCGATTTATTTAACGAAAATAGCTCTCTTTTTTTATGTGATGGCTCTAGCATATGCACTTTTAATTTCCCGCTCCATCTCGCTGTGTTCGATATCTTTCGCTTTGTTAGTAAAATAATTCTCCGCTTTGTGTAATGTCATGATCTATGATAGTGATTATACTATATGTGCTGAGCTAAAAGGTTAAGCAGTGAAGGCGTTGAAGATATTTGTATTGATAGTGATTAAGGCTGCCCCATGGCAAGCTTCTCTGACGACGTCTGGGACTCGTGGGCGGCTCGTTCAGTTGTGCTTGAGCCTGTCGAAGCAGACTCTTCATCACGAACGGTAGCAGGGGGACTGCCAGTGGTTGGTTTACTTCTCGTCATGAAAATAAACAACAAAAGCATCATGAGGGCATCGAAGCCAACCAAAAACCAAAGTCCAGCTGCCCTGCCTTCGAATCCCATAGCGCCTTCAGCCGTGTGCTTCTCCACACTCGTTTGGATGGAAGTAACAATAGCGATTCCAGCAGCTGCTCCAGTTTGAAGCACAGACACGAATAGGGCGGACACTATTCCGGACACACCGGAGGGTGTGTTTGCGAGCAATGCTATGCTATAATAGGATCGACATTAAGTCAAACCTGAAGGGTCGAACAAAAGCAATAAAGTACGTACTTTGTAGTGGCGTAGATAAATGCTGCTCCGGCCGTACCCAGGACAAAGCCAGGAAAGATAATTCTCCAATACTTGTCTTTAGTGTTCCCCCAGTGGAGCAGTACGGTACCGGCCAGGAGGAGGACAAATCCGAAAGAGATAATATCTTTCGAAGGGACTTTGGACTGAAGAATAGTTGCGATGGCTACGGCAGGTATTATCCCAATCGCAATAGGCAAGCTGTGAGCAAGTCAACCGGATCTTATCAGTTTCAACGTTGTTTTCACCGACTCTCAAACCTGAACCTGAACGCACAAATGAACTCCTGTACTGATAGCCGACCATCCGTAAACCGTCTCGAAAAGCCATGCGTACATGGGGAATATTGAACCCCACCACATAAAGGGAACAAGGGAGATTATCGTCAGGATCATGACGTTCTCGTATCGCCAAATTTTAGGAGGTCTGGAGTGACGTCAGTCAGGGAGACGTTCCCTTTGTCCTGTCGAATACCCTGGATGAGCTCGGACTCACAATGCTGCCCTGGTTTCTGGGGTATAAGCTTCCCATCCGAAGAATGCGATCATCACAATGACCGAAATGACCAGAGGCGCTATGACTTGCGCTGAGCCCCATCCAACAATGGAACCTGACGTTAACGCAAAAATGAAGAGAATGAGAGACACTGGCAGTTGAATTCGAACAGGCGTTAATTGAACGTCCTTCGATAGACAATTGCATGACTGACCAGCGAAGAGGCCGACACCGAGGACATCGAGCCGTTGGAGCTTCGACACAGCTGATTCCTTCGACGGCCCAGCTTGACGGTTAGGAACTAGGACCGTGATTCCACCGGCAATGACCAGAGATACAATTGCGCTGAAGTAAAAGACCCAAGGCCACGAGACAAATGATACAAACAAGGCACCAATAATTAAGCCGAATACTGTAAAGTGACAAAAGTCGATGTCATTCAAGGGTCTAATGTTGTTGGTCCAATACAAGCGCTGGTTGGACATACCACTGCCTACAGCACCCATCGCACCAAATAAGGCGATGGCCCTTGCTTGCTCTGCGGGATCGGGGTACATATGAACAATAAGGTGCTGAGCCGAAGGAATGGTGAGCGCTCCTCCTAACAATGATTGTGGTTCATTGAATGTTAATTCTCAAAAATGGAACAAATGCACCGACCTGCACCCATAATTGCACGGAAAATAATGAGCGGAATTTCGGCGCGAATGAAGCCAGCTGCGATGTTGAATATGCCCATAACGATGGCACCGAATGTGAATACCCATTCTAAGGTTATAGTTCAGCAAGTCATGTATACGATGACCATGAAGGCCAAACTCTAAAACGAACTGGGGTTGTACAAATCGGTGACTCGACCACTCTAGATATTGAGACAATGCGATCGAGGGTGTCGTGAGCATGATTCGGACGCTGTTCTTCAAAAATGGACATCGAGCGACTCACAATTAAGAGCAGTGCAGCAAAGGTTAATTGATAGGCTGCTAAAAGCCAAGCGCTTTGGCTAACTCTAATTCCAAGCTGTGCAGAAATATGAGGTATTGCTGCGAAGAGGCTATTATTGTTGAATGTGTCCAGGAATAAAGCGAAGCACAATATGCAGAGGATTGTGGCTTTTCGACCATTAGTTAAACCCTTTAGAAAGACAAAACCACTGGTTTGAACGACTTCTGAAGTTGCATGTTGACTATTGGTATCTGAAGAGCCTGTCATTTTTGGTGAGCCTTCGTGAAGGGAAGGGGAATGGGTAACCAAAGGTCAACGTTCGTCCCCTACAATGCCCGTAAGCGAGGCTTTTATGATATGATGCAGCACTCCACTTGCGCTCTCTCACAGCAAGTCGTTAGCCGTAGGCACGTATTCATACAGAGTCCGTACTAGTGCGTAGTAAAGGTGACAGAACCTCTTTGCCATGAGAAACCTGGCCTATAGCCTCTGATCCAGTTCCTTGAAACGCAGCAACTGATCAGGTCGGGAAAAGAGTTGTTCAGTTTCTGTGGCGCTACTACGACATCATCTCAATAAAATTTATTTGACGTCGAGAGTAGTAGATTTTGACCACGGTCGAGAATTATCAACTCGGTGGTATCATGGTAGGAGCTTGGTGTGAGCCTGGTCAGGGCGTTTAACACATGGCCTCGATATGCGTGATTACTAAATTTAGTAAGACCAATAACGAAAAATAATGACCAGGACCCCGAAAGCACCTGTGACGGGCTTGGTTCGCACAAATGAACCATCTTGAAACTGAAATTGAACCACATCATTCTGCATCTTCTCCATCGTTTGCATATCATCGTCTTGAGATTTAGATTCAACGTGTGGGTAGCATCATAGCATCGCTACAAGCTATTAAAAGGTGCTGAATTACCTTTACTTTACCCTTGGATAAGAATTGTTTCATGGATTCTAACCCCATGCAAAAAACAGGACAGCATTCGCCTTCGTCTAAACTTTAACGCCGGCTACATACTCCTCGAACAACATAAGACAGCAGCTCGATCTCGGAAGTAAACCAATCTGATGTCATGGTCATTGTCGGCTCACACAAATAGGGTCATAAAAGTTGATGGACTCAACACGGAAATGCAACAACAATAAGAAATCGACAAACCCCGGTTTCCGGGCATGTTTTGGGTTCTTTGACTCGGATAGATCGCAACTCACATGGAAATGAGGGAATAATCCAACTATTCCATTGGTTTAATGGACCATCGACTCAATTTTTACGTTCCAGCCTGTGACAACTTTTTCGTGTTGTTACTAGAAGCGGAAATGGCCCAATATCATTAGCACCATATCACTTTCTTTGTGTTTGCGAAAACAGGAAGGACCTTGGAAAATGGGCCCGGACAGGCGGAAAATATTTTCATTGCGCACTATATGAAGCCAGTGTTTTGACCGATGAATCCCCAAGACAGTTCTCTTCTCTTCTCTTGTCCAAATGTCGACTGAAGGCCCTATCGTATGTCATCGACATCGTTTCTCCCGGCGTACTCATCACTTATTCGACTGCTTTTCTATATAGCCCACCAAAACCAACATCCTCGTCATCGGTGGTGGTCCTGCTGGTAGTTCAGCAGCCACCATCCTTCGCCGTGAGGGCCATGAAGTTACTTTGCTCGAAATGGCAAAATTCCCGAGGTCAGTCTGAACCTATTATAATGATGTCATCACAACGTTGCCTAACCTTCGGTCAGATACCACGTCGGAGAGTCTATGCTTCCTTCCCTCAGGAACTACCTCAAGTTCTTGGGCGTCGAAGAGGACTTCGTTAAGCATGGTTTCTTAGATAAGGTGCGTGTTCAGCCCTTCTGATCTTGCGATCTGTGTTGATCTTGTGCCAAAGCCTGGTGCCTGCTTCAAATTGGTTCCCAACCTTCGAGAGAGCTGTAAGCACGACCTTTAAAATTTATCTTTTCATAGAACTAACTTTCTGCCACAGGGACTGATTTCACTGCTCTTGGTCCCGGCTACGCCACCTGGAACGTCGTATGTCCCAATTTCTCTTGATCCGGTTCAAAATCTCAATAGCCTTCCAGGTTCGTTCTGAGATGGACGAGATTCTTCTTCGCCACTCCGCAAAGGAAGGTGTCAAGGTTTTCGAAGAGACCAAAGTCGACTCTATTCAATTCGAGGGTGATCCCAAAACCTCCCGCCCAATCTCTGCCAACTGGTCCAAGAAGGACGGCACCTCTGGCAACATCACCTTCGACTGGCTCATTGACGCCTCTGGTCGCAATGGCATCATGTCCACCAAGTACCTCGAGAATCGTCAGATGCGCGAGAATCTCCGCAACGTCGCTGTTTGGGGATACTGGAAGGACGTGAACAGGTACGGTGTTGGCACAAAGAAGGCCAATTCTGCTTGGTTTGAGGCTCTCAGAGGTGAGCACAGGAACATTTTTGATGATGGAGTTCTGTCTAACATACTTGATAGATGAGACCGGTTGGTCCTGGATCATCCCCCTCCATAACGGAACGACGTCTGTCGGGTTCGTGATGCACATTACCAACTCCAACAAGAAGAAGGCCCGCCTCAATCCTGACGGGACCAAGATGTCTTTGACTGATCACTACCTAGACCAACTTCAATACGCCCCTGGTGTCCGCGAGCTTATTGGGGAGAAGGGATCTTTCATTCCTGGCTCAACCAAGAGCACCTCCGACTTCAGTTATTCCGCTACTCGTTACTCCGGAGACCACTTCCGTTTGATCGGTGATGCCGCCAGTGCGTATATGAATTATTTCCATATCCATCTACGAAGCTCATTCATTTCCTGCAGACTTTGTCGATCCCTTCTTCTCCTCTGGTGTTCACATCGGCATGACTGGAGCGCTTTCTGCTGCTGCCACCATCTGTGCATCTATCAAGGGAGAGGCTGACGAGACTACTGCTCAAGCCTGGCACGACGCCAAGGTTGGCATTGCTCACACTCGGTCAGTCCATCCTCTACTTCTCATCCTTCTCTGGCTCATACCTCCTCTGTAGCTTCCTCTTCGTCGTCCTCGGAGCCTATAGGCAAATGCATTTGCAATCCACCCCCCTTCTTGGAGAAGTGCATGAGGAGAGTTTCGACAAGGCATTCGAGATGTTCAGGCCTGGTACGTTTATACTTGCAATCACGGGACTTGGACAGTTTCTGACACGTCTCTCTTCCTTTTCTGTGATCAGTCATCTTCGGTCTGGCCGACAGTCAGAAGAAGCTGACTGACGCCAAGGTTAACGATGTCATGGACATCTGCCAGAGCTTCTTTGACCCCACTGTTGACGAGGATCACATTCACGCCACTCGCCAGCGTTATGGTGTCGACCTCGTCAAGATGCAGGCACCCGTCCTCGGAAAGGACAAGATTCAGGAACTCGTCAAAGACGACGAGGTTGGTGAGCGCGTGTTGAAGAAGTTCGATGCTCTCAAGGTGTTCAGCGACGACGTCGAGGCCACCTACATGGGACGCAATCCCCTCCTTGGATATCGTGCTAATGTGAAGCGCGGTGAACTCGGATTGATCAAAGCAGATGAGGAAGACCCATTGGAGAAAGACATCTTGGTGGCAGCTCCCTGAGCGATTGACTTTCGGTAACGGTCATCTGTCCGCTTCATCTCCATTTTTCCCATCGTCTCCTTCTCTTTTTTCTCTCCCATCCCGCTCGTGCCATCATCTGTGAAATTTTCAATCCAATAGTAGTAATTGTTTGTGTGGAGCCTCTGTGTAAATCGGAATGGCTCCCGTGTATTTTATCTTCGACATTCGACAGTTAATGTAGGGATGCTTTAGATAGGTGATTTTACCTTATGTTTCGTCCCACAATCAAATAGTACTTATCATACCACGCGCCTTATACTTTTTGCACACGGAATCTTGAGTGGGTTAGTGATGGCCTCTATTGGTGACTTCGAGTTTTACCCAGGTGCTAAGGCACTGTCATCAATAGCTCGTTCTCAGTCCCGAGTCGAAATAAGTGATCACTCGAAGGCTGACAAGAGCGTCAATGTTCTTGACGTTGACAGAATTAGCCCTCTTGTACTAAAGCGAACAGTAGCAAAAAATAGAGTGAGACGCCCAGATTTTCCGCTTCTCAGGGTAAATCTGGAAGCGGGAAGCAGAGGGGGATTAGGTGGAGCCGCTTTTTTCTTCGCGCACATCCTGTCAAGTTCACTGATGACCCACGCAGGAGCTTCGAAATCTGAGAAGTGGGACCTGGCTCCGTGGCAACCTGTCTCAGGACCTAAAAAACTCGAAGCGGTTTTTAACTCCGTGTCTTCTCCAGGTGCGAGTCTAGGAGTCCGACCCGCATGCTGTTTGGGCGCCGTTTGACAGAACAGACCCGGCCAGAACACTTCTGGGTTACAGTTACTATTTGTTGAACACAGGTATTCTGTACCCTTCTGATCATAAGAAGCTCAGTCAATGATATCGAGATCATGTCGACGTGCCCACAGAGGACCTAATCCGGGTTTTGTCGCAGAGCACACAGTAAAAATAGCTGGAAACCATCTTTGATGTCGAGCTCACTATGCGGCCTGGAAATGTCGTCGAATTCGAAGTGTGGCCGTTAGTGTCTAGGATGAAGGTAATTGAGGATTGGAAGACTGTCAGAGCTTCATATATCTTATCTAAATTGATTTATTGAAGATTTATGTTATCGACATGTCCTGGAACGTTGATAATTTCGACAGAACATGACCCTGGCAGGAAAGACTGTTCATCAAGGGATGCCGTGAGTTGCCGCCCTCTGATGAATTGCCTAATTTGGCCATTCGTTTGTGATTGCTCTTTTGCTTCGCTTTTTTTTTCCTCCGTCCATCACTGACTTTTGACGTTGAGAATTGGGGTTCATGAATCCCGCTGAATTATGAAGAATTGTTTAGGTTATCCGGTCAAATATGCCACTACGAGAAGAAAGACTTGACCATGTTTGAAGTGTGGGGTCGCGAAGATTGCGAATGCTAGAAAACTAATTTAAATGGAAGGACCGTTTTTCCACTCATATATGACCGGGTGAGCTCTGTTTTTGCGGCTTTAGCTTTTGGAAAAACCAAGTTTCGCATTGAAAATTTTCTGATCGATTAATTGTCTGTGTATATTAGAAGAAATTGTGGCTTGCATCGTGAAAGTTTGTGCGATGTTCTTTTCAAAGGGATCATACAGGTGGTGATTAGATTTGTCACTATCAGCCACTAAATCATGATTGAGAGAACAAGGACACCTCCGTGACGGGAAATGCGTTGTCACCCTTCAAAGGCTCAAGTTAAAATGGTTTAGGTGGGTGCAGCACGTTCTCCCTGGTCGCTTGCCTGAATGATGGTGGAGTGAAATAGAATTATGCGTTGACAGGACTCAGCACCCTCAATTCCTTCTCCCAAGAGGATTCAGAGGTTCCAGTTATCAGAGGACTCCTCTTGTGATCATCTAAATATTGCCACGCCACCAGGTCCCTGGTATTCCCAATTGCTCGACTGACTGCCACGATGATTATCCGTATGCCACCTTTCTAGCATTCCAAAACTGTGTGTTCGTCGCTAAGTTTTAACTGAAAAACATCGCTTCTGGTCATACAACTTGTCGGAATAGAATGTGCTGAAGCTGAGTTCCCGCAAAAGAAGCAGTCGGAAATGGCAACAAATGACAGGACGAGAGCATATTTGGAGGTGGATTGTTGTCCACATTGAGAATAAGTACACACACTTTCTAGGCGATGTTGACGGCATTAATACTTATTCCCATTTTGTCACAACCCCGATTAGACGAACCTTTCTAGATACTCTGCTGTCTGAATCCTGCTTATAAGACCAGGCAATGTGAAGTCGTCAGAGCACAGTTTCTCATCCTCATCTCCTCCTCCTGTCCCATCCCCGACATCCCCAATTTGTAGCCATGGTCCTCGACGCGATTATTAACCCTCAAACGCCCATGGCCTTCTTGCCAGCTGACTTGGCATTCCAAGTTACTATTGCAAGCTACATTCTGGTTGGATCCTCTGGGGTAAGTGGGAGGACTCAATGCTTCGATGCACTGCATTCTTATCCAACTTGATTTCTAGGTCATGATCTGGGACATTCTTAATAATCTAACAGGAGATTATAAACTGCTAACGAAGCATCGTGTTGGTTTACCAACGTTAGCATACTTTATATCTCGGTGCGTGAATATCCGTCTTGAAACTGAAATTATTTTGGATACTAACCCTGCTCCAACAGTTTTGGATCGTTGGGATATGTGTTGTCGAGCACGATTTTTGAGAGTATGTTTTAATTGGCTTTGAGAGACAAGTCAGCCTGCTTATCTAGCTTCCTAGCTGCTGCCATTACGTGGGATTGCGCTCGGTTTGAAAAGATCATTTGCGCTATGTACCCAATCGCCATCCCTGCTACATCCCTTCTGTTCTTCTTCCGCGTAAAAGCTGTCTTTGATCGCAACCAGCTGGTTGTTGCCTTCTTCGGCTTCATGTGGTTGGCTGTCCTCGCAGGATGCCTGACCGTGACCCAGGGTGTTACTGGGGTCAACATCGGTCCCACCAAATACTGCCTGAATTTCGATCTCAAGGATTATGTTTCCGCAGCTGCCATTATCCCGCTCGTTAACGACACCCTCGTTTTCCTTGCCATTTCATGGAGACTCATGACCAACACCCACGTCGACTATGATATCCGTTCCGGAGTCAAGACTTTGATGTTTGGCGAGTACCTCCCGGCCTTCTCCAAAACTCTCTTCCAGGATGGTCAGGCATACTATTTGTAAGTTTTCATTATCCTCCCGTCGTCTAATTATTCTAACGCTATTGTTAGGACTACCGTCACAACGAACTTGATGACAGTGATCATGCTCTACATCTACACTGTGCCCATCACCTACCGCACCATGTTCACGGTCCCCAACATCGCCCTCATGAACATCATGGCCTGCCGTGTGTTCAGGAATACCAAGTTTGGCGTTTTCCGCGAGACTTCCATCTCAACCAGCCGAATGGGCTCAACGAACCCAGCCGACAGGAGTGCATCCGTCATCCCCCTTTCTCTCCGCAAGAACGTTCACACCCCCAACCGCACTGATGTCGACACCATTCAGTTTGTCCACAGCGGAGTCGAAATCACCAAGACTATCGAATGTGAATACGACAGCTCCGAGAGGTCTGTTAACCTCAGGGAGAAGGGATCTAATATGGTGTAAGCTTAATTAACCTGTTGTTTCCGGAGGAGAACCTTGTATCAAAATCGATTGTAATGACCGAGGAGCTCAGCAGCTAGTGATGACTTCTCAGGCCATGGCCCGGTCGGGATGGAGAGGATCCAGCTGTATCACTCCCCCATCTACCGTCGCAAACGTATCTACCTTATACCATGCTGTGCACTCATCGTGCCAGACTCTATTATTCTCCACCCCTCTTCTTTCGGTGTTCCGCTTTTCGGAGAGGAGGTGGATGTATTTTTAGACGAATACCTAGTAATGCTGCTCGCCCCGGTGAACAGTTTTTTTATCACTTTATCTATCTATCTAGCGGTTACCATTGGGCCATCGGACAATTTTCGTCCATCTGTACATAGTCAAAGTCCTACGTAGATATCCATACTACATACCACACACTCCCTTGCTAGTTTGTCGATCGCTTTTGTTTGCTATGTGTTGTTGCCAATCCAATTTTTTACAGCAAGCTGTTGAATAATCTTGGTCGGACAGCATGAGTAAATGAAAGTAATTTGCCAGGACAGCTGTCGCAATTTTTTAAGGGCTGCTTTGGACGTGCACAGGCGTTTCGAAATCAAGGGTTGGTCTTTCATTCAGGCTTTCATCGATTTTGGAAGCGACCTTGTTCCGCATTTGGCGAGTCTGGCACAGGGAGCTGTTGAGCGGCGATGGGCCGATGGTGTTCACGAGACGACATTTTGAACCCTGCTCGCTGCATAATTCCCACAAGTGACATGGACGGTGGACGAAATGTGCAAAATATGGTAAAGTTCGTAATTCAAATGGATGTGAGATGTCTGCCACTCTAGAAGATTCAAGTCACCTCAATGTAAGTATGATTTCGCATATATGAAAGGACGCAACTCGCTTCGACTCGGACTGTCGTGCAAAAAGCCCAACGGAGTCTCATATGGATAAATAAAAAATGTTTCATCTTCTGAAGCGATTGCGATTGTTATTATTAAACACAGACTAAATCACATATAAAATTCTTACTCATAATCACATTACAAAGGTAAAAAGATTTAGCTGTATTGCCAGTGGATTATGATAGGAGAAGCACGGGGATCGGCGGCGGTTACCTTAGTCAAAACCTATATAAAGTATCGGCAGACAAAAATATCTCTGAAACGAGCGGGCAAGGCGGCGAAACAAATCGAACATGCTGACCAAGAGCGCTTAAGCGCGCACCACACTCACAGGGGTGCGCGGGAACTTTATGTATCCATAGAATTGCAGCTCCACCAATATAAAAAATATTTATGATTTTTGGAGCCATTCTAATCTCTAGGACGGGCTTATCCATCCTATCATCTATGCATCAAAAATATTTTTGGAGCATTTTACGAGAAAGACAGACATCTGAGCGTGCGGTGCGACTCGCAAGAATTTGTTGACAGAATGCCATCAGAGCCTACCTTGGTCCACCGTTAGCGTGATACGCATGTGACTATTTGAGGTGCTGTCGCAAGTACAACCCCATGGTGAAAAGGGCTCTCACTATACGCGAAGGAAGAGAGATTCCAGTCTGAACTTACGGCCCCTTCAGCAATGAGAAGAAATTGTGTTTCAGCAGAGTTCGATCGATCCATGATAGCTAGCGAGCGATACACATTAAAATAAAGACTCCTCCGAATCCCTCATTCGAAATCACGAATGCACCATAGTAAGAAGTAGAATTGGTAACTGACTACTGCTGTGCGTTATAGCCTCGGGGTCAGGCGGTCGTATGAGAGGTCTCCCCAAAGTAGACGCAACGAGGGTTAATGTTTATCATCCCCTTTGGAGTACGTCAGTCAGGAAAATTCAGAAGTAGAGATGGTTCATATGAGGGCTTGAGTGGCAGTGGCTATCAGTGAGCTTACCCGAGCATTTCCATACGTTTTCCCCATTCTATGCGGGTTGGGTTTGGTACCTTTGACGGCAGGCAGTGCGCAAACTCAGTTGTAAGAGGTCCTCGGTCAGTCAACGAAGGTCGATCGAGCTCGTAGTAGCAGCTCGAATTCGGTAGATGTGAAACTAATGCCAGTACTAGTGAATGTGTGCATATTACTGTCGCCCAGCCTCCGACTTCACGCAAAATTGCAAGGCAGTCCTGTAAGAAGATTGCAGCCGCGAGATCGTGGTTCGGGCACGACATTTCAACATGCTCCAAGGATCAGGGAAGCGGCACGATTTCCATGCCTGGACTGACAGGCCTAGGGTCTACACAAGCTCTACGTACTCCTCTTATGTATAGACAATCAATTCTTATCGATACGCTTTAGGTAATTTATAGGAGTTCAATGTTGACAAACTAGCCTACATAGCCTAGAGACCACCTCATTTTACGGGCTTCAACCAGAGCTCCGATTCAAATTGTGCATGATGGATGCACACTTTTGTTCCGCCAGGGGTTGTTGAGCCGTAGCCAGCCCTTAGACTGCGGTTTGCAGCGCCAAGGCCTGGCTAACCACCCTGCCATGTGTCTATTTGGGGCGATATCAAGATGCAAACGCTAGTTCGTCGAAGGTCTCAACCACAGTCGGGCGTAATTATTGTCGATAAACACTGCCTACTTTCGAATCTACAAGGTCCAGCATCGGACTCAATGCTTACCCAAGTTTCACTCACAATTTTAGACGATTTACAACGGTATCTGATGTTTTTCCAAGTCATGCGCATGCGCGTACGACGTCCTGTCGTGATCTCGGGCACGGAGAACGCACTTCTTGGTACGCGTATCAAAATCCCTGATTTTTAATACACTGTGACTTACCCTAGACTAGGTATGGGGTTCGTTAGCAATGGTAGGACCCTGAAAAATCCTGAAAGAGACCTTCTCTCCTCGGCCATGCCGTATTCAACGTGTCTGATCCACTGGACTGGCAGCCTCAATTAATCGTGCAGTGATCAAAGAACGGTTCTTTCTTTGAGAAGACATTTCAAAGCCATGGCCATAGAGCCAGTAAGTCGAATTTGGATTTATGTTCAGCTTCATGTAGCGATCTCTATAAAGCAGCTTTATCTTGAAAGGTACTATACCCAAATCTCCATTCTTTGAACACCCCACGACATGGACGAGATACAGACCCATAAAGAAGTCGAAGCAGTCGCTGAAGAGCATGAGGGCTTTGCCTTTCTTGACAAATTGCCAAATAGCAGAAAGCTTTTGCTTCTGCCAATTCTATGTCTAGCTTTTTTCCTGGACACGTTTAACAACTCTTCACTTTTACCAGCCCTTCCCGCTATTTCAGGGCGCGTAGGTCTGTCCTTTACTCAAAGCGCATGGCTGCTAGCAGGCTATCAGTTGTCCTTCGCAGCACTGCTGCTAATTGTACGTTCTATATACATCCTATGAAATTGGGTCCCTAGGGTTGATACGCAATACCAACTTTATTGGTTCATTAACAGAGTGGCAGAGTAACCGATCTTTACAATCCCAGTACGTATCGCTTGCCGTTAACTCTGTTGGCGCTATTAATCCTCTGGCCGGTGGACAGAATGGGTTTTCACACTTGGATCATTCATAGTGGCGGTCTTTAGCCTTGTTTCTGGTTTCGTCAGGAATGGTGTTATCCTTATTGTTTTCCGCGCGATCATGGGAGTCGGTACGTCGCACCAATGTAATCACTCCCTATAGCTACTGTTGACGCTCGATTGTCGTGACTCGTTAGGCGCGGCGCTTACTATCCCATCCGCTCAACACATCATCGTACACCTATATCGAAACCCTGTGCAACAGGCTCGAGCTATCGCCCTCTTCGGAGCCATGGGAGCACTCGGCAATGGTCAGTTGTTCTGTGCATTCATCATGGTACCGAAATAAAACGTTCTGGATGAAGTGCTTGGATTAATTATCGGTGCTTTGTTTGTTTCCTTTGTATCATGGCCATGGGTATTTTACTTCAGCGCCATCGTGGCTTGCGCTGTCTGCTTTGGGACAGCCGTATTAATTCCTGATCGACGCTCAAGCTCGTCCGAGCCCGCGGCGTCTAAATTCAAACGCTTGGACATCATGGGTGCAACCCTATTTGCTGGTCAGTCTATCAGTTCAAAACCACAAAAAAGGCACTGATACCAGAGTTCAGCTTCTTTAATACTTTTTATTTTTTCCTTGACATCAAGCTCTCTTAAGGGATGGGCCTCGGCACAGGCTATCGCCCCACTGGTCATTTCCGTATTTGCCTTGCTTTCGTTCTTCATATGGGAAGCGTTCATCCCGGAATCGCATGCCGCGCTGTAAGTGTTTAATTAAACATTGTTCTAGATCTATAAAGCAGCCCCGCCACTAACCTGTACTGCGCCTTTTATGCCTGCAGGCCACCCAAAATCTGGAAATACGAAAACGTGAAGATTTTAACCGCAGTCTCCCTCGTTCCCTTCATGTGGCTAGGTTCCATCTTCCCGGTGTATTCTTGGCTTTGGGAAACCGTTTATCACTGGCCCGCCATCAAGACGGGAGTTCATTTGTGCGTTTTCCCTATGAACATATCTATGACGTCACACCAATCGCCTCATTTCTGCGACCCCAGTTTGCCTATTGCTTTAAGCTCACCAGCCGGCTTGGCTACTGCGACGTTCCTCCAGTCAAAGTTCTCTTTGAAATTCGTAAACATCCTTGGCTTCGCTCTTTTGGTGGTTGGGACCATTTTGCTGCCCTTTGGCGATTCCGAGGACCTCTATTGGAGGTTCAATTTCCCCGGGTTTTTAATCTCGAGTTTCGGTGTTGGAATTGTATATGCCACTGCAAAGTAAGCAACATCCTGAATGATCACTGTCACATCTCTGAAATTATGCACTGCTAGCATCGGACTTCTAGCAAACACTCCTGCCGAGGTTTCCGGAATTGTGTCAGCGATGTTCATGGCCATGTTACAGACCGGAGGAGCAGCGGGAATTGGAATAGTTAGCTCGATACAAGCAAGCGTTGAAGCTCGTAAAGGTGGACCATTGGTTTTCGATGGCCGTGCAGCAGGACTTTGGTTCCTTGTTGGGTTTGTAGGGCTCCTGATGTTCTTCTCTATTGTCTTCATGACCAGCTCCAAGCCTTCGGCTGCGTCCAACGAAGCGGTTGTGTCGGACAGGGAAAGCACTCATTCTTCTGTCACAAGAGCGGAGTTTTCAGGCGATACCAAAGGCGTTAAGATGACACAGACGTCTTCTCCTTAATTGACGAGCCATATGGCGCCCGTTTTAGCCTCGTTTCATCAATGTTTAGTCTTGTTGATAATTCTAATTATAATTACTAAGTACTGGTATTGTAGTAAGAACTTTGAAGCCTATTATACTAGAATTATGGGGATTGGTGGGAGTATATAAAACACTGACAATCATGAATATCTCTGAAGCGAGCAGGCAAGGCATCGACACAAATCAATCATGCGCTTAAGCGCGCATTTGATAGGCGTGATTGCGCGGCAGCAGTAACAGAGGGGTGCGCGGGAACATTTGCGTATCCATAGATTGCAGCTGCACCATTATAAGAATATGTATGATTTATGGGGCCATTATAATTCCTAGGACGGGATTGTCCAATCCATCATCTAGACATCGAAGATATTTTTTGGAGTATTTTGTACAATGACGAGAAAGATAGTCATCGGCGCGTGCTGCACCTCGCATGCGCAAGAATGTTGGCAGAAGGCTATCAGGACTTACCTTGGTCCAGGGTTAAACTGTTACGAACTGTCTCAAGTATAGCCCATATGTAATGAAAACGACGCCCATTCTACGCTAACGAGACTGTCCTTCACTGAGGCCAAATGGCGTTTCAGCAGCATTTGATTGCTTGATAATAACGATAAAGCCTCCTGACAATCTTCCGTTTGAAAATCACGAATGGACAGATGCTGTATTTTCTCCGATGCCCGAATGAGATATCTATGCTAACCGTGCATGTGTATCGATATCCGAACCTGAGGCTATGTCGCGCAGTAGGAGTGCGTCACTACTTCCATGGCCACTTATTATGAGATTGACAAGGATCGGAGTCATACAGTTGAATGAGAGGCCTTCCAAAATGTAGACGAAACGACGGTTAATGATTATCATCCCCTGGCATGTTCCATGGAAATTGGGACGAAATAGGTGGTGATGGCGACTGCGGCCCGCTGTTGACACGACCTTAGCTACACCCACTAATGGCATTCAGTCGATGACTTCAGAATAAAAGGTCCACCATCTGACCAAATCCTCACTCAACCGCCACTCACAACTGTACAAATCACAACTCTATATGATATGCTTTTTATAATGTCGTTAGTAAGCTCGGGCACGGGAAATGCATTTCTTGGTGCGCGTATCAAGGTCCCTGTTTTGAATACTCTGTACCTTACCTTAGTCTCTGTCTCTCCTCGGCTACCCCTCATTCGATGTGTTTGATCCAGTTTCATTTAATCATGCAGTGATCAAGCAGTGGTTCTTCGGGAAGACATTTCGAAGCCATCGAGATAGTAAGAATTTGCGTACATATTAAACTTTCTGTAGCGATGGCTATAAAGGTTGTAAGTTTTGCTTCAACACCCCAGTCGAAATCATGATGGACGACACACAGCTGCATGAACATAAAGAAGGAATCGCTGTAGAGCATGATGAAGGCTTTTCCTTTCTTGACAAGCTGCCAAATGGCCGAAAGATTTTGCTCCTCCTCATTCTATGTCTAGCTCTTTTCCTGGATTCGTTCAACACCTCGGCCGTCTTACCAGCCCTTCCCGCTATGTCAGATCGTGTAGGACTGTCCTTCATTCAGAGCACATGGCTTCTCGCAGGTTATCAGCTAACCTTTGCAGCACTGCTGCTCATCGTACGTTATATATATCTTCTTGAAATTGGCGTCCTAGGGTTGATAGACATTTTCATTAACAGAGTGGTAGAGTTACAGACCTCTACAACCCCAGTATGTATCATTTGCTATTGAATCCGCTGGCGCCATTAATTCTCTCTCCTCTCTGTATTCAGAATGGGTTTTCACGATCGGTGCACTCATCGTTGCCGTCTTCAGTCTTGTTTCTGGTTTCATCAGAAATGGTGTTGTCCTCATTATATTCCGCGCAATTATGGGAATCGGTATGTCGCGCCAAAATGTCATACCTACCCATCTTTGACGGTTGGTTTTTGTTAGGTGCGGCCCTTACCATCCCATCCGCTCAGCACATCCTCGTACATTTGTATCGTGACCCTACGCAGCGAGCTCGAGCTCTCGCCCTCTTCGGAGCTATGGGAGCCCTTGGCAGCGGTCAGTTGTTCCGCGCACATACACGAATATAACCACAGCTCACAACCGTTCTTGACTTAGTACTTGGATTAATCATCGGTGCTTTGTTCGTATCCTTTGTATCATGGCCATGGGTGTTTTACTTCAGCGCCATCGTTTCTTTTGCCGTCTGCATTGGGACAGCCATCTTGATTCCTAATCGACGCCCAAGCTCGTCGTCCGAGTCAGCGGCGTCTAAATTCAAACGATTGGACATCCTGGGCGCAATGACGTTTGCTGGTCAGTCCATTAGTTCAAAGATAAAAAATGGCACTGATACCGGAATACAGCTACTTTGATTCTTTTTATCTTTTCTCTGACATCCAGCTCTCTTGAGGGATGGGGCTCCGCACAGGCTATCGCCCCACTGGTCATTTCCGCGTTTACCTTGGCTGCCTTCTTCTTCTGGGAAGCGTTCATCCCAGAATCGTATGCCGCGATGTAAGTTTTCAATTCAACGTTGTGGTATGAAGCAACCCTGCCACTAACCTGTACTGCGCCGTTCATGCCTGCAGGCCACCCAAAATCTGGAGATACGAAAACGTGAAGATTCTGACCGCAGTCTCCCTCGTTCCCTTTGCATGGCTTGGCTCCATCTTCCCGTTGTATTCTTGGTTCTGGGAAACTGTTTATCACTGGTCCGCTATCAAGACCGGAGTTCATTTGTGCGTTTACCTTGCCAACATATCCATGACATCACACCCATTGACTCGCTTCTGCTACCCCCAGTTTGCCTATAGCCTTGAGCTCATCAGCCGGTTTGGCTGTTGCAACATTCCTTCAGTCCAGGAAGTTCCCTTTGAAAGCCATTAACCTGCTTGGCTTCACCTTTATGGTTGTCGGCACCATTTTGCTGCCCTTTGGCAACACCGCCGACCTCTATTGGAGGTTCAGTTTCCCCGGGTTTTTGATCGCGGCCTTTGGTGTTTCGATTGTATACGTCACTGCCAAGTAAGAAACATCCTGACTGATCGCTCACATAATTCTGAAATGACATATTGCTTTCTTTAGCATTGGCCTCCTAGCAAGCACCCCTCCCGAGGTTTCCGGCATTGTATCTGCAATGTTCATGTCCATGTTACAGACCGGAGGTGCAGCGGGTATTGGAATCGTTAGCTCGATTCAAGCAAGCGTCGAGTCTCGCAAAGGTGGCCCGTTGGTTTTCGATGGTCGTGCAGCAGGACTTTGGTTCATTGTCGGATTTGTGGGATTTATGATGATCCTCTCTCTAGTCTTTATGACAAACTCCAGTCCAGCAGATGCGTCCAACGAAGCTGTTACGTCGGATAGGGACTCGGAGAGCGCTCACTCATCTGTCACAAGGACGGAGTTTGCAGTCGAGCCCAAAACCATTGATATAACGCAGACTTCTTCTGCTTAGCTTAGAAGTGATAGGACACTATTTTAGCCTTGTTTCAGTAATATTTATTCCCGTTAATTAACTCTTACTAGATAGCATTGTAATATTGACTTGCAATCAACATGCTCCATGACCTGTAAACCTCCGTACCCACATCCAGTCCAAAAAGAGACATAACAGCGTCAAAGGCTTCACAAAAGGGAAGCTTTGTCGGAACGCGGCAACAGTCTCAGCTTGAACTTTTGAGGAAAGCTTCAAAGATAATAAGCCACCATGGTCCTATCACGTCGGATAACGATACCGTACCTTATTGTGTCGTGCGTAAATGCAACCTTAGGTATAATCTCCTTTCCGTCCTCATCGAGACCTGGGAGGATAACACACGTCGCAAGAGTTGTGGCAACGGCTGCGAAGAGAGTGGACTGGGCGAAATGCATCCCAGGACAAACTCTCCGTCCGAAGCCAAACACTACGTCCTTGACTTTCTTCATTTCAATATCGTTCCCATTGTAACGGTCAGGAGAAAAGTCCATCGGGTTTTGATACGTGGATGAATCGTGGAGCATGTGCCTAAGGGGACATCAACCAATGAAGCCAAAAGGTGGTCGGATTCTAGACTATACCAGATGTTGGCTAAGATGAGCGAGCCCTTAGGTATGAAGAGTCCATTATATTCGTCATCCTGTGTTGAAGCATGGGGAATTCCTGAGATCAATCAGACACGTACACAAAGTAGAACAGCTCAAATCAAACTCACCAAGTGGGAGAGGTGGCGCCCAACGTAATGTCTCGACGATGATGCTTCTGAGATATGGAAGATCGGCGCGATCTGAGACGGAAGGTAAGCGGCCAGTTCCTAAAACGTCATCAATCTCTGCTTGAGCTTTCTTCTGTACATCCGGATTCAAGATCATAGCCAGCAAGAAGCTCATATACACAGAGGTAGTCTTTATGAAGTGAGAAAAGCTGAAGAACGGATTGAGCACGACATACAGTATCCAAAGCACCACCCATGATGGTTACACCGGCCCACATAAGCCGTTCCTCGTCCTCCTTGCTCCAGGTAGAAGCTTCCGCCAGTAGATAATTGCCACAAAGATTGGGCATTGAAGCCTTGCCGTTGTGCTGATCATTCAAAGATTCAAATCAAGAAAAGTGATAACAGGATAAACCTAAACGGACCAGATTGTCTTTAGAAAAGCGGAAAGGTTCATATGCTGAATCATCCAGGACTTGTTTCCATTCTTTGGCGGTTTGAAGGAAGCCTGTTCCTGGGAAGTACGGAGGAATGTGCTTGACTGTGACATTTTAGTTGAAAAATAGTGCTGTAGGCGATTTTGGACTGACGCCATGGTATAAAATCAACCAAGAAGTTGCCTGGTGCGGCAGCCTTCGCAAAGTTCTCTAAAGCCGTTAAAGGCTTTGTTAAAATTGGATCATCAACAGATTTGATTTCATATCCGTAAGTCGATCGGACTATAATGATGCCCAGTTGGCTGAAGGCTTGAGTGAGCACAGTGTAGAGGGCATTCAGACAGGTATAAATGAGACGTACAGCTTGACCTGTGCCAAAGCCTGTTCGGGGTTTTCAATGATCTTCTGGACGAGAGTGCGCGCTCCCTCGTTTTGAAGATTGTGATATTGTGTGCAGTTTGAAAGCGTAAATTCCTGAGCAAGAATGCGCCGTTGTTTCCTCCACTCTTCACCATACGGTATCAAAGTGAACGAGCGAGCATATCCGCAACTAAAGCAATGAACTTGTGAAAACGTCCTCCCAACAGACTGCGCGCACCAGAAGCACTCACAGAGAAGCCATTTGCTGCACAGTCGTCAGAACCCTTGAGAAGATAGAACATCAAAGTACAACACATACCAAAACCGGTCTGTCCGAGTAAATCGTGGACCTGTTATCCAGCAAATCTTGAGCGACCTTTGCTGAATTGATGACAATGATAGGTTGGCCCAACGCGTCAATGTGGATAATGTCACCTAGACAGATGTTCATCTCTTTTCGTGCGTACAGATAGACAACACTCACCATATTTCTTGCTCCAATCAGAGAATACAAGCCAGCCAGATTTCTGCGGTATTTGATGAGCATTCCCGATGATGGGCAGACGTTTTGGGCCTGGGGGCAGCTTTGACCTGGAGCTGCGAGAAACCAGTGAGTAGAACACCACAGTCGTGAGCGCAGCAGTACAAAGAATGACGGGGTTCGATATAACTGTGAACACCTGTCCACCTGAAATGGCCATAGTGGTGGGCTGTCGTTGATCAACAAGCCAGATAGAGCGAAACGGTCTAGAAGAATGGCCTTTCTGGGTTGCATCCTTTCTTACCCACCCTTGTCAACTTACAAGATCTTCTGGAAAAAAATATCTCAGCGTCAAACTCGACAAGGTGACCCACAATCACACAGAGCGCCTACTGAACGTCCGAGTCAAAGCCGACGTTTGTCTCACAGCTCAACACTCGATTAGCCCTCGTCAAGCGACGTTTGTCAACGATTTTCTGGGTTGCATAGTCTACGGCACCGGGGCGTTACGTAGGTGCCACCAAGTTGACCTTGAATTGATACCGTTTCCACGTGCAACTGCGCCTTCGGACATCGTGCAAAAGGGATGGACAAAATGCCGTTGGTGATGTTGAGCGTGTAGAGTGCCAATCCAATCCATCCGGGTGCATTCAAGCGGAGATAGAAACTTGGTCGGCAAAATGCGTGGAGGTTCACAGAGGGCCGAGTAGGGTACGGTTAATAATTCGCCGCGAATTTCTAACAATGTTATT
>NHTK01005938.1:0-28649 GCA_002938355.1 Panaeolus cyanescens | reverse complement strand
TATACATCCGCAATCAACACCAGTGCCAGTGCCAGTGCCAGTGCCAGTGCCGGTGTTTGATCATCACGAACAGTCGAATGCGCAGTTGATTCAGACGTCGAAGTGGAATCGAATTCGAAAATCAAGGATGTTCTGCTCGAACGGGTAGGTATACTATACTAGCGCTAATGAATCATCATGACAATATCATATAAAGTCTTTAGACGCTCAGACTCGCAGGGCTTTAGAAGGGTATTGGTGCCACCATCGACCTCGGCACCGGTAGTTGCAATTGTATAGCATTTCCCCCTACCATATCGCCAAAATACCTCTCATGCTCCAATATTAATGAAAATGAATTTATAAGAACGTCCATCTCAATGAATTCGAATATGACGGCACTCCACATTAAAATTAATCCAATACTCTAGTACTCATTTGACAAATAATGAATCAACATCTTTATAAGCATACATTATCCATATCCATATCCACCCCACCCGCGCGCACCAAATACGAGAGAACACGCCGTTGACGCACCCGTATCGTCGTATCCGCTGATCAAGCCGCGGCGTCATGCCGGCGATTCATCGACAATGGTCGGGCGGAAAATCCTCGTCCCCTCAAAGGCCCCCTACACTAGTACTACATTACAAGATATTCTAGACCTACACTTACTTCCAAAACATACCAAATTTGAAGATCCGCAAAAAGCAAAATCATATGTCCTCTCCAACGACCCCTCGAGGCGCACATGCGTTCGAATTCTCAAAGACCACAAGCCTCCGAGCTAGTCTCCGAGGTTTTCCTCTTCTCCTCGACTTCGACGTGGTCTGTTACATTTCTCCATTCAACACCACATTCATCTTCATACAATTGAATTACACACATTTAAATAATCCGCCGATCACACTTTCCCCAACAATGCCCAGGATTCCAAATGTATTCCAAAGGCACCAGTCCAGTACCGTGTAAGTATTTCCTAGCATTTCGCCCACTCAAAACACTCAACAGACGCCAACATACATACCAAAAAAAATGAAAAAGAAAAACACTCCTATTCTCCAAAAGGCGCTCTCCATTTCAAACGCATGATCATCAATCATACAATACAATTCATGATAAGCGATGAATGACATTGCAATAAACGGAATCGAAATTCCCCTCCACTACTCCATCGAGCACCAATTGCAATTTGACTCCGAACCGGGTATGCCATCATACCGAAGCGGATACCCCTATGTGCGGCACTAAATTGCAATAAGCGCTGGTTATCATCCAGAGCCCTACATAAGCGCAGATACGATTAAAACGGGTGACTCCGGCAATTGGAAGGGGAACCTCGAGCAAGAAACACGAATAATAACATACGTCAATGTTAAGAGTACCCAAAAAAAGTATGTACATAAAAAAATGCAACGTCGGCAGTCGTCAAACCCGATCTACATTAGCTGTTACAAACCTGTTATCATAATAATTAAACAACTATACTAAAAAAGGCCCATAAAAGTACTATTGATACAGAAAAGCAAAAAGAAATGAAGTATGCTGATGAAAATATGTCGTGAAAAGGAAGCCACCGCGGCGAATCACACCGCTATCAACACCTCACTGTCTCCTCACAACCGCCACCTGCAAATCCCAACCCCCAATCAAATACTTGACTTCCAAAAGCCTTCGAATCTCCCTCCAACCTCCTGTCGTCAACTTCATCGGTGCATCCGGATGTTGCGCAGCCAACTCAAGATCTGCCTTGACATCCGCAACTGGAACACCATCCTGTGCGACAGCAATACCAACCCTGTCGCCACCCAGCGTGATTGTAGCGGGTGAAGGATCCACAACATACATAAAGTCAGCAGGGGAGAGCAGTGACCTCAACAGCGAACCAATGAGGAAGGCGATGAGCCCGACAAGTAGAAGCGTGGACAGGGGATACATCCTTTGTGAGCCCCTCTGTCTCGTCTGCGTCTGCGTTGTACCAGCAGATTCTGTGGAGGTAGTACTAGATTCTCCCAGCGTAGAAGCAGGTGGCGCTCCTGCGTCTACCGGCGTGGCGGTGGACGAGTCTGCGTTGACCTTTTCCTGTGTTTCAGTAGAAGTCGATGAAGAAGCAGATAGCGCAGGAACGTTTGCGTCTGGCAAGATCGACCCTGTCCCTAATCTACCGAATCGGGTGAATGGATTTTGGTACGACTGCAAGAATCCCAAGAACCCATTTCCAGTAGCTGCGTCGCTCCAGCTGATGGTTGAGCTCGATTCCTATATATAAGTTATGATGTCAGCTATGCTCCAAAGAAGAGTGCCGGAAAAAACCAAAGCAAAAAAGGCAGCAGTTCGTCCTAGACATATGGCCAGAAATATCACAGGACCAGAAATATACATGTTCGAAAATAGAGAGGACGCAAGAAAAATAGCATCAGCGGAGAAATCAAAAACTTACGATCGATGGACCCGCATTCTCTCCATCCTTCTCAGCACGATCATTGCTTGCTTCGGTGGCGCCCGCTCTTGTCATACCACCATTAACTCCTCCGCTCTCCCCTAAGTTGTTCTCCACAAGTGTACCAAGCTCTCCACTACTGACAGGCTGTTGTACAGGAGACACGGCCAACAAGCTTTGGGAAACTGCAATAGGCGCTTTCAGTTCATCGGGAAGAGGTTCCGACTCATTCGGTATTCTGGGTAGTAGGCGAAGCCGGAAATTAAACATCGTCACCCCATAAAGTTGTACATTTTTGGGTTAGTGTGCGCAGTGGGACGAAGCCGCGAGTCGTTGCATGAAAAAAAAGGTAATATGTATGACCGTGGTTGCATTAGAAGTGAATGTAGTTCGGAAATTCCGGATGCGATAGGAGGCCAAGGTGTCAATGATGGGTGTGGTCAATGTCATTATCGGGCACGAGACATGGGTATCAGCGCATTGACAGCGGTAGTTTGGGTCCGAATTGAGGACGAGGGGTCGAATAACGCAGATACCACCACAGTTGCACCAAGGCCATTATCGAAATGAATCGATCATAAATCGATAGAATGAAGCCATGCGCAGATGAAAGTTGCAATGCCATGTGCAGGGTCGAGACAAGATCATAAGTCCGAGTGCATATGAACACATGCATTCATTTGATTGCCAAATCAGCCATAGGAGAAACCCAGAATGAGTAGGAGTCCGACGCCGAATTCCGATAAGCCAGTCAGGTGCATGAGAGTCGCAGAGTTATCGATGTAGAAACGAACAAACGATAAACATAAACAGCCAGCGGAACACACGAGACACATTGTCATGTCATCGCCGAGAAAGCAGGCGAACACGTTGAGAGAGTTGATAAAATTATCGAGGCAGTTGGCAAGGTTTTTTTAGATTTGAGTGTGTTGGTTTATCAAAACGATGACATGTGTGCCAAATGCGCATCGAATCATGCCACCAATGAAGTAAAGCATTGTTTGCAGGGTAGTTCCAAATGGGAAGTCAAGAAAAAAAAAAAAACAAGGATTTCGTCAGCATTTCTTCGCGGGAAGGAAAGAAAAATAAAGTCGAATGACAGACAATGACGCGATGGACTGACAGGGGCTTCGCGCAAAGGCAAGCCAAATAAAAAGATGAAAATAAAGCAAAGACTGAGACTAAAAGAAGAGTCAAAGCTGCCTTCATCGGAATGCATCAATAGCTCGAAGACGCAATCAAGCGTATGGTGCATTCGAAAGCAGAAATCATGTTATGGCACATTTACGGCGAAGCGTATCCACAAGGAGACACCCCCGGGGATGCGGAATAAGCCACTTCATGCTCAAGCTCTCGAAGATACGTGCAGCACGGATATGAAAAGAGAGCGAGAAGTAGCTGCCGCGGAAGAGGATGAAAAAGAAAAAAAGGTTTCGGTAATGAAAACCCAAGCTGAAAAGCCAGCTGTAAAACACGCAAAGAATGCGCTATTATTGATGGAAGTGAACCCAAATGATGCATGAAGCTGAGTCTATTCGTCAGCTCAGGGGAGGATCAATACCTTCCACGGCACCTCATCATAAGGCAGGAGGCAAAAGAAGGACAGAAATGCAAAATAAACAGCAAGGAGACCCACGCTCACCTTGAAATTACATCCATCCTCCTGACCCGATCATTCAGCAACTCCTCGCGGCCTAGGGCACCAAGAGACTCCTTCTCATCGAGGACAAGGACTTCTGCTCCATTTACAAGGACCACTGCCTTCAGTTTCTTGTCCTTGGCCTTGTCACGAGAATTCTTCCGACCGATCGATGCTGCAGGTTTCTTCGTAGAATCAGACGAAACCTGCGTGGAGAGCTTTTGGCGTTCAGAGTCGGTAAGAGGGCGGATTGTTATGTCGAAGATGATGCCCTGGCCCAGCTTGTCCGGCTTACCAGCTATTACGCCGTCTGGACTGGATGGATCAGCAGAGTCTTCAGACTGAACATCGTCTGATTCAGGGAGCAAAGCAGCTCTCCAAGCGGGTGTCGATGTCCGCACGTTTTCCACCTCCTTTGAAGCACCTGCAAAAATGTCCTTTTCATCCCTCAACGGATCCACTATCGTTTCTGCTTCTTTTGGGGTCTCATCACCATCGGGCAGTGAGAAACGCAATAGATGCCGATTAGTCTCTCCGTCAGGATTAAGACTTGACGAATGGAGAGGGGAAAGCGGTAGCGTGAAAACGGATGTCTTCAGCTGAATATCAAGTAGACGTTCTTGTGCGGTCTCTTCAGCGAGGGGAACCGCGCCCCCTCGTTTAAGGCTTGTTTTCACAAGATGGTTGGCAGATGCATTGCCAGATACCACTTTCTTGGTCAAATCTACGCGTTTGTGAGCCTTGATATCAACTGCGTACGCCGCCCCAGCAACCTTCGCTTTAGACGCCATGTCAAGATAGATGCGAGAGTCGAGGACAACTTCAGCGACGATTGATTCGTTGACTTTTTCTCGTTCTTCATAGATTCTAGAAGGCGTCGAGAAGCCGGTGGAAATCGTCCGGCCTCTCATCACAGGCGCTGTAGCTGACAAATTAGAAATGTTGGATCCGTTGGGATTAGAGGCATGGAATATAGAAGGATTATAGGGTGGGTTAAAAGGATTGGTAACGCCAACGCCAACAGTGCCGACACCACCACTCGACGAAGCAGCACGCTGTCTCAGGCGAGGTGGAGGGGATCTAGAGTGCGAGTGATAGGTGTCGTGTCGATGAGGTATCCCCTTGGGATTCGAGGGCGACGTTGAAGGGGTGAAGGGAGGAGAGCGCGATTCAAAACTTCGCAGAGTGGTAGGGGGAGATGAAGCCACCGTATTTCCTGAGCGTGAGGCTGACGAAATATAAGACGGACTGGCTATGGGAATACTTGGAGAAGGAATCATGGCACCAGGCATAGGCAACTGAGCAGAGAGGTTGCCAGAGCTCACTTTAGGCGTTATTACACTAAGCGTCATGGTAGATTCACTAGCAATAGAAAGTCCACTTTCTGATGCCGTAGAATGCTCAGAGATTTGTCTTTGTCGAGGGCCACGGATTTCATTGTGATCAGGTGTGGGGCCTGAGTCGCCACCTTCTACGTTAACGGTGGGTGGCTGAATGGTAGCGGTAGACTCTTCTCGTTTGCGCGTCCATTGTGGTGCAGGCGCTGTTGAGGGCTTACGTGACGTCATCAGTACATATGTCTGATAAACCCTGTTTTCGACGTCGAATCCAGAACCCAACAACACTCGTTGTTCATCACGTCTCTTGATGGTCCAAGCCATAAACGGTGCAGATACAAAGCCATTGAGATGTCCCTCAGAAAGCAGTTCACTTCCAAGAAGCCCTGGATTTTTCGCCGTTCGCTCGTTAATCACCAACGCAGGGGGAGGCAAGCGAGTGACAGGGAGGGACGCCTCCGGCCCGACTCCAATTACCGCACCGGTTGTCGTTGACCCAGATACTGTAGATGATGTTGCGGAGCCAAGGTTGGTCCCTTTCTTCATGTACGCTTCTACTGCGAGTACACCCCGAGCAAGGGCTGCGTTAATATTGGAATTGAGGGCTGCAGGGATGCTACCGGCGTAGTCGACAGCGATGAGCCTCGTGCACCTGGAGGAAGGAATGGTGTAGTTTTCCTTGGTATATGGATCCAAAGTCTCCAAGATCCAGGCGTCAATATAGACACGCCCGATAGGCAAAACGTACGGGTTGTACTTGTCTGCCGCGAACGACTTAGCATATTCCGAGTCGGGACTGAAAGATGCAGACACGCAGAAGATGGCATTACGAGCTGAAGGAGATTGATCTGCCACATCACCAGCAAGTCGCTTGGACAACGAAGAAGTCGACGACGATGGAGAAATTGGGACATGTGCACGCGCCATCACGTTGGCCAAATAAAACCCACGATCCCTGAACGGAAATCCGCCTTTTGCGACAAAGAACGTTGTACGAGCACTACCGCCATAAACCTCCAGAACCCGAGTTGAATCGAATCGTTCGTCCCACGTCTTCCTGCAGTTAGGCTCCATGATTACTGCTGCAAGCTCTTCCGCAGATACACCCTCAATGACTTTGAACCCTTTGTGTACAGGAATCAACGGCGAGATTTCAGGAATAACCTTTTTGTGCACCATGAGACCCTTGTCGCTGATCAGAGTCCATCCGTCTTGTTGAGATTTAGGCTTGGAGTTGAACTCCTGCGTCCACGCAAGCGCTTCGAGGGCATACTGCATCGGGAATTTGCTTGCGTCTAAAGTAGAAGCACCAGAAGATACTGCAGGTGAGATAGCTGCAACTGCGTCGGTTGCCCCTTCCACCGCATATGACCAAAATCTGGCAAGAGGACTAGAGACTTTGGGTGCTGTTGAACTAATGGACGCGCTAAGCATTGGAGGAGGTGACGTGGACCCCATCGAAGAAATTGAACTCGTGTCGCTTGCGGGACCGACCCATTCCTCTTTTTTTTTCTTCACTGCGCCAACAACAGGTGGCTGATCCAGCGGAATTCTGGGAGGTTTAACTCGTTTCTGCTTGAGCAAAGCCTTGATCTCTTTTTCCGAAAGCTCCTCTGTGTCCACTTGAATCTTGGCACCGTTCACCATGACCAATCCTTTCTCTTTTCCTGGTGCGCGCCGTACAAGGGCAAGCAGCCTCTCATCGTCAACGAAGACGGTATCATGAGTTAAGGTCAGCCACAGACCACCACCCTCAGCTGACAACTTGTGTCTCCGCAAACAAGAAATCGTTTGTGGCGGAGGGTCGACGACTATGTCCAAGGACGCACCCCATGTATCCATGTCACACCGAATCTCGCACTCTATGGAGGGGAACGCGCTATCCAGATGATCCTCTCCCATGTCCCGTTCGGCAGTAGTTGGAGAACGTGAAGATACCAGAGACCTCCGTTTTTCTGAGGGCTCGTACTCGATCTTGAAGCTTCCCTTCTCGTGGTCATACCTCACTTCGTTGGCTTTGGATCCTGCTAGCCTCGTGACAATGGGAGGTCCTCCACATTTGATAGCAAACTCGCCAATACCAGCCAACATGCTGATCATTTGGGTCGGTATGGAAGTCTTATTCGTCCATCCCTTGGGATCAGATTGCTCCAGAAGTGTCAAGAGGGTAGTGTTAGGCGAAAGCGATTCGATAGCCCAACCTTGCAGGTCGACCTGGGTCCGGATAACATTAGGTTCTGCAGGGGGCAGATTGGGGAATAGATGTGGGTCGTCAGCAGAGAATGCAAAGACGTGGATGGTTGTAGGGGATTTATATACAGTCTTGAGGACGACTGCATCACGTCCGCTATAAATGCAAACAAACAACAGCACGTCAGTCAACAGTAAAACTATTTATGTTATCTCTTTTGAAAGAGTTCTACAAAGGAGTCAGGGGACTTACTTGACGGGCCACGCCGGCTTCGTCTTGAAGTGCCATAGTTCAGTAAGCTCATTGACGTCCTCCAAGAGCACGCCATCTTCGTGTTGCTTGTCCCAATGAACACGAGCACCTGGCGATACTACAGCGGCGTACAGATCCCATAAAGACACGCCTACAAAGGTAGCCTCTGCACGGTATACGACGAGGGTAGGGTCGATGGAATCTAGTTGTGTGATCGACACCCCGCGTCCTTCGGTAGCTATTCAAAATAGTTGTCAGAAAGTATTTTAGCATGTTCCAATGATGCAAATACGCACTTCTCCGCCATTTGGCTTCTGGCTCCTGCAACAAAGACGAAAAATATATGTAGTTCCTCCGTACTTTGGACAAAATCGACTTTTCGGCAGCGGGAGTGCGTTCCGTAGGTGGCCGGACGAGAGGAGAGACAGAAGACGAGGAACCACTAGTGCTCATGGTGCCCATCGAGGATGACGTCTGTACGCTTAGATCAACTGCACTTGCCATGTCCTGGAATATCTTCTGGGGTGTCGTACAGGAGGACGGGTCACGTTCCTCAAGATCATGAATCTTGGTAGCCAATCCATTTAGACGCAACCCACGTGTGCCGCCAGATATTTCAATTTTGACCTTGACCTTGAGGACGTCGTCATCATCGATTAAAGCACCATGGGTAATGCGAAGGAGAATTTGATCTGGAGGTGTGTCTGCAGAGGGATTTGATCGACAACGCATTGCCTGAGCCGACCAGGGTAGAGCCTCAACTTCGTCCGAAGATCCTTTCAGAGTGACCTGGATATCCCAACCTTCCAGTGATGGCAGGACACATTCAATGGAGCGGGTAAGACGTCGATATTCCCTCAATGCAACAACCTCGTCCATTCCATGCAGCTCGTGCGTACGCGAATGATCGTCATCGTCAGGTATGATTGCATAGTCGAGGTTGAGAGCCTCTCGGTCGATCTGATACCGCACACGTTCGATGGAGACCCCGTTCCCATATCCCGTAAGTTTAGGAACCCGCCCTCCACGCTTTGTCACGGTTTTGAAGAGGCTCAGGGTCATAGTGGAAAGTTGTTGGGACAAAGTTGTCGACGACATTCCGAAACCCCACAATGCTTTGAGGTCATGTTGCCAAATACAAGTTATTCGTAGACGTGCTGCGCTCGGTTGTTTCTTGGAATCTGTGGGACCTGTAGAAGGTGGTTGAATGTGCTGTATGCACCATGCAAAAACTAAGTGGAGAATAAGTAAAGCTCTCTAGACCAGTACCAGAAGTACTAACGCTTGACCTCAGACCTGACATACGGAGGTGCAGGTCGCAGGTATGTGGGTTCATCTGGGGATCGTGGAAGTGATGTCGTGATATCAATAAGAGTTGTAGCATCAGAGAATGTTCGCGAAATGGTGATCGAATCCCTTGGACTGGCAGAAAGTCAGTGATGGTATATACACGACAAGCAGTGGTGGACGTACTTCGCGGGCCAACCTAAAGTATAATTGGTCTTGGCTATTCGAGCATTACGATCGAATATTTCCAACAGATGAGCCTCCTCCACTGCAGGATCCCATTCTTGTCGTAATTCTGGGGTCGTCAAAATGGATTTCCACGTTTCAAGCGACACGGGTTCGTCACCGGTCGGAACTTCCAGCACGGTCCTCCACACATCATCTCCTGCTGCGCTAACATTTCGATGCACAAGAACGTCTGAGATTTCAGGAGCTTGCGTAGACTTTGTCTTTCCTTTCTGCTTTGAAGCGCCATCCACTGAATTCGAGATACGCTTCCATTCTGAGGCCGGTGAGCTCAACAGCTGTTTGAAATGGGATTCAGCAGTGTCGAGAGCGGTATACCAAGATTGTCTTAAGCTATAAGATTGAAGCTAAATATAATGCCATTTATTGAATTCAAATACTTCGTACCTTGAGCCATCTGACATTCTTTGTGGTGAGAGAGAAATAAATCAAAGGTCAAGACAGTTCAAGTTCGTAGCCGGACGACAAGCGCGTTGGGGACAAGGTCACGCCACCTTATGACGAGCATCTTGCCTTTTTCATCACCCTCAATTTAGCAAATGGACCGATACCGTTATTTGGTTTATCTCTGCCAGCATCCCTGAATTTCATGGTTTACGAATTTGAACGCATTCTGAGCATTCAGTCGCATGTCGTCTTTGGATACGTAGGAGGAAAGGCTGCAGTGTTTCCGTTGCAGCTTCTAGGCTACGATGTTGATGTAAGTACGCTCGTTTTTTTATGTGAGAGCAGTTTACTGAGCCCCTGCAAACAAGGTAGTTAATACTGTCAACTTCTCGAATCATTCTGGTATGTCTGGCTTATATTCTTACAATATGTGTATTTCTAACCGGTATGTAGGCTATGGAAGATCAGGAGGATCGAAAACGACGGCTGAAGAGCTGAATGCAATGTTCGAAATCATGGAAAATAATGAACTACTGGTTCCCACCCGGCTGCTCACTGGTATGGCTTACCGCGCCCAACAACAAGTTTCCTGAATTAATTGCGCCATATTTAGGATACATACCAGGGTCCGAGGCTCTCAGAGCGGTGGAGAAACTAGCCATAAAGCTGAAGCATACCCGTCCCTCAATGATATATCTTTTGGATCGTATGTGAAAAGTTATTTTTTCTGCTACTACGACTTATGCTCCGATATCAGCCGTCATGGGCGATGCAGGCCGTCTATACGTCGCACCCGACGTTGTCCCTGTGTATCGGGAAATGTTACCTCTAGCCACGATAATAACACCGAACTGGTATGAAGCCGAGTGCGTTTCCTGAGCACGTTTTTGCTGCTTCTGCAACGGAGTTAACGCCTAATATCTAGACTTCTATCACAGGTTGAGCTCAAAGACATGGCTTCTCTCAGACGTGCCTTGTCGATTCTCCACCAGCAATACCACGTACCGAATGTCGTTATCAGTTCTATACCCCTAACACCATGGCTGGTCAATGCACTGCCAAAGGCTATTCGACCAGAGAACTTTGACAGCTCCAAATATTTGCTCTGCATCTCGTCGTCGACATCAGCCCAGGCGCTATCACATACACATCTACTTGCACATTCCCCTGAAAACGGGGCCGCAATGTCAACAGTACATGCCCAATGCGTTCCACTGATCCCGGGCTACTTCTCTGGAGTCGGAGATCTCTTTTCTGCCCTATTGTTGGGTCACTTTCACCCGACTGACACTCCCGACAACCTCAATGCTACTACTCTTTCTTCCGCCGTTTCTCAAGCACTAACAAAAACCCATGCTGTGCTTCTACTAACTCAGGGCCAGGCACAAAACCTTCCTGAAGAAGAGAGACTGCCAACCGACGACGAGTTAGACAAGTCCATTCCATTGAGAAAGACCCGGCGGGCCAGGGGAAGGGAACTGGCATTAGTTAGAGGTCAGGATCTTATCCGTGGGCATGGGATTACTCATGTCCGCGAAATGATGCTCTGGGAAGGGTTTTGGAACTCTGGAGGGGAGATAGAAGACTCAACTCAATGAACTTCAGGGCAGATCAACACTAGTATTTTGTATTGGGTTTGTAGATCTTCAGCTGCATAGAGGGATCGGTATCCGCACCGGTCTCCAGGCGATACACAATTGCTTTATCTTACAAAAAATATATAGAATATCATTGTTGCTTTGACACAGAGTCAGAGTCAGAGCGTAGACTATGTACTTCATGAATTAATTATCGTAGCGATCGCGTAAATTTCGACCCTATTTTTTTATCTATGCCCAATATTATAGCATCTACCGCCTTTCAGGTACATCCACAACCTCAAGCTCTTCTATCACGGTTTGGAATTGACTCGACATTTATTTGTTCTTCAGTAAACGTTTAGTCATGAACGGAAGAAAATTCGCGCTTGAGAGATCGAATGTGAGAATCCAATCTGACACGGATCAACTGGCAGCAATTGCCGTCATGGCTTTTGGCTCACAGGCCCGAAAGCTAGCAGTTCTCACCTCTGAACTCACGATAAACTCTTGCCACAGAATACTTGGGTCAAAATTCAGAACCAGTGCCACTAGTCTGCTGCTAATTTAGGACTCATGTTCATCTCAAGGACACTCCACAACCATGCTCTGGCTAGGAATCTTGTTATTCAGCGACCCCATCTGAGGCCATTACCAGTGCGCTATTCAAGGCAAAAGTCAAGCTCAACTTTGAGCTCCATTAGCGTTCGTCTAGCTCTTAATGCTTATAGCAACGCAATCTGTGGCTCAATATTTCTAAACTCTACTTTGCAGGGCTTGCAAGCAGCATTCAAGGACCCGGCGTCCCCATTTTATCTAGCACCTGGAACAGAAGGACCAGAATCTCCCGACTCTCCACCTTCGCATGCTTACATATCGACTCTGTCAGCACAAGAACACGTTTCTGAACAGGAAGATCCTGTGAAGGCAGCACATGATAAGCTAATACGCGGAGGGTTTGACCCCCTTTCGTTCTGGGAACAGCGCATTGTCTGGGGTGACCAGGATTCTTTTCAGTAAGTACAAACTATCCGGAAACCTCCTATGCAATGCAATAGCACCTTCTCACGTATTTCCGGTTTTCAGGCATGTTAATAATGTGCGCTACAGTGCGTATCTTTTAAATTTAATTGACTTGGGCAATCATGACGCTATTTTTAACTCGATCGCCTTCTGCCAATACCAATATCTGTCCTTCAAAATCATTGAATTCGTAATCCACCCGGTGGCCGCGTATTATCAATTTAAGTTAGGTTTTTTGAGTCGGTGCGCCCATACATTTCTTGACATGTGCACCGATGGGGGCCTAATGAGCCTCGTTCATATCTTAGGCCCGCATCCATTGGATGACATCTCTCGGTGAACAGCTTGGTGGCCCCGAGAAAGCCAAGGCAATGATTCGCGGAAAAGGTGTTTCGCTCATCTTGAAGTCTATCGACGTTCAATTTCGTCGGCCCGTTACTTTCCCTGATACGGTACGTTCGATGGTCGACAAGAGTTTTTAGTCATACGCTAAAAGCAATTTCTAACCCACGACCTCCTTGTAAACCCGTTTGGCATCTTTCACTATCCGGTTTTAACCATCTATAGTTGATCATTGGATATAGACCACTTCCTCCCGCGAATGATGCAGAATCAAGCAGCACATTCCATGTAGTTGCTTCTGCGTATTCCCTCGCACAGAAGGCATTTGTGGCACATTCGAAAGAAGCACTGGTTTGGTATGATTATGACAGGCTCAGAAAATGCGAACCAGGGGAGAGGGAGAAAGAAGTATTGAAAAGCAGGGTGTCATCGAAATAGAGTCTACCGTTCGCCCGAGGGATTAAGGGCCTTGCTTCATTTGTCCAACGTCTCCATCGATCCCTATGGATGGACGAGAAATTTAGGCTAGGTATATCTACCAAAAGTGTACCAATGAAGGCCTTTTGATTATGGATAGTACCTTGTGAGAGAAGAACGCTGGTTCGGGACCTGGTGAGAGGTTAGGCAGTGCTTTGCCATCGACAACTTCCCAAGAAAACAAGGGGCACATGAGAGAGAACGGCCGTACAGCGCGAAAGCCGTGTCAGCAGAGCGCATGTTGATAAACCTATCGATTAATGCTCCCATGATAAACAAAACTGTTCTTTTGGTCAAGTTCAGATGGGTTAATTGCCTCGGGGCTAGAGTGTTGTTTTCACCTCTTATGTTGTATACCTCTCACAACACATCAGGTTTAGAAGCAAAACTTTCGAATTTTGGAGGTTGACTAGGGAAAAAATAACCCTAAAGAGTTTTTTCGACTGGTGACAGAAAGAAAATGCCGTTAATTCACAAACCTGTCGGTCAAAAGAGAGCGAACAGATGTAAGAAATGAATTAGATTGAAGCGATTGTTTCAATTGCTCTGGGTGCAATCCATCACATCTTACTCTTAAGACGTGAGTGGGAGGGATCCAAATGACTGAACCTGTGAGCCCTTCCATTGGGTTGAGATAGGGCAGAGATAGGGTAGCGTTAAACCACTGAAATTCCAAAGGACTGCCCTGAATCGCTTAATGATATCGCGAGAGGACACCTTTCGCTTCAGTGGCCTGTATAACAAATAATGTAAGCATGAGAATACCAACAAGTTCAGCTGATAATGAGGGAGCATGGGTTGATCGCTGCACTGGGAAGGTTCCCGCTCTAAATACGGCCCGAACCGAAGCTGCGCCAAACCTTTGCGTTTGATACAGCACCTCAAGAAGAAACGAGTAGGTCCAGAGTTAGCGAGCAGAAAAGGTCCTGAAACGGCGCTGCGAAAAGAGAAGACGTCATAGTCGTGAACAGGGATAGATTTCTTTCCCAACGATTAGCATCACTAGACAAGCCGCGATGCTCGCCATTGAGAATTTTTGCGAGTGAATTGAGGGATGCGCTTATAATCACAGCCAATGTAGGACTTCTTTCTTCGCGATGCCATTGATTAGCCGGTGCATGATTCAGAAGATCCATTGCCAGTACGATTCCAAGGGAAAGAGAACAAGAATTTGCTGCTTTTATGTTAGAAGGAACCAAAATCAGTCATGACCATGGTAGAAATTGGTGGAATCCGGCGTCCTTCTTGAATGTCGTTGTCAGTCATGGACGTTGAAACCAAAAAGTTAAATTACTGAAAGTGGAAGGAAAGTATTGGCTCCGGCGTTTATGGCAGCGTTTGACAAACATAGGCAAACATGAAGTTGATCAGAGTTTCGCGAGCAAGCAAGAAGCTGTTACCTTAGCTCGCGTCCGTCATGCATAATGTTGAGCAATTGGGTTGATTTATTGTCTATACGCGAAATTTTCCTCAGCGATGGAACACAGATACATTTCAAGCCTTGGCCTTGTCTTTGTCTCCGCACTAATGACTATGCAGCATATGGACTTTCATTCGCGTCTTTGAATATGGTTTAGATCCAGAGTATGTATGCAGCCTCAGGACTTAGCTTCATTATTCTTTCAGGATTCAGAGCGTATTAACGCTCGATTCTTAACACCGGCCGCCTCTCAGCTCCACCGCAGCCTACATGCCACGATAGCGCTAAGTAAGTTGTGCTCTTCAAGTGGTACAGTTTTTGTCTACCTGGCATGCAGGGAGACGCGACGGCCGCTGTTTCATGTGTGTTGTTCCTTTTTATCAACTCACACCGATGTATACCTCCTGACCTGTGTATATTTTTAGGTGTTAGCATCCTTTAGATGCACGATCTTTCTGTTATGGCTTTGTTTCTATTGAACCTGCGTCTCACAATCTCCCGGCAAATATTTTTGGAAATTTACCCAAACGATGGCGTGGAGCTGCAAGCGCAAGATTGGTTCGTCAATGGACAAAACCAAACCTTGAATAGATCGCACTTTTTTTTGCTAACCGGTAACGTGATGTCATCTCCCAACTCCTCACACATACTCAACCCCTTGTCCCCAGTCTTATCAATGATTTAATTATCCAGAAGCTGCCCGATGTCAATGTTTACCCCATTATACATATTTATCTTACGCCGTCTAATTTTTCTGTGCTCCCATCGCCTCGTTTTCGATTCAATTTTTGGGCCTAGTCCTCTAGCCCGTCATCAAAAAATCGCCGTACGATACTCATAGCCGGGGTCGAGGAAGTTCATATAAAGCTACTTGTCGACTTCGCAGAAATTTCTTTGACACCAGGAAAAATACCCACTCCTCACCTTCCTCCAGCGATGTCGGTTCCACTCTCGTTTCTGGACGCGTCTTCCTTGCCGGAAGGCAGTTCGTTGGGCCAGTTCCTTGGAGAGGCCATCACACAGTCGTCAATCGGGTCCCTTCTCGACTGTCTCTGTTCTACTGACCAGCCGGCTATCTATTCTTCAGACATCAGTCGAGCTCCCCTTCTTCACACAGAATTACAGCAATTCGTTTCGAATTTCACATTACCGCATGCGTCCCATAGAAAGCCTCTGGGTACAAATGATCGTGTAATGGTGGTTCTCCCAGCAGGGCCTGAAAATGCTGTCGCCCTTTTGGCGTTGGGTAGCTATCACTCATGCGCCCCTGTTAACGCCAGCTGCACTGCAGCTGAGTTGAAGGACGATGCTACTCGTCTACAAGCAAAAGCCATCATAACTACGAAAGATATAGCAAAAAACCTGGACGTTAAGCTACTCCAGGACGAGATCGGATGTGAGGTCATCTACCTTCAAGCTAAAGACAGTGGTCCCGCCGGTCTCTTCGACTTATCGGTAATGGGTGCCACAGATGCGGTTTTGCCGAAGAGGCCAACGAAACCGCATGGGCTCGACGACATCTCACTTATTCTTCACACATCGGGGACAAGTGGAAAGAAAAAAGTCGTTCGGTACTCGCTCCGAACACTATTAGTGGGTACTTGGTGTGTCGTTCATTCCTGGAATCTACAGACCACCGATATCAACCGTACGTGGCTTTTATTCTTCCGTTCCGTAGTTAGCAAAGTCATTTATTCTAATTTAAACGCCTCTCCAGTCAACATGATGCCGCTTTTCCACGTTGGGGGGATAGTGCGGAATTTGCTTGCACCAATACTTTCGGGCGGTAGCTCCATCATGTGTCCAGGCTTCGATCCGCATAGTTTCTGGAGTCTTGCTATTCAACTAAAGGCCACATGGTAACAAAAATATCCTTTCACTCCATCGAGTAGACTGTAGGCTAACTAACATTTCATCCTCCCATAGGTATTATGCCGCCCCCACAGTCCATCATGCGATTCTTTCGGCTAGAAAGGATGCCAAGTTTTTTGACGTAAAGCACCATATCCGTATGATCTGCAACGCAGCCGGTGGTCTTCTCCCATCACTCGCGTTGGAATTGCAAGAAACCTTTGGCTCAGTGATCCTCCCGTCTTATGGAATGACAGAGTAAGTAGCATCAAAAACTTTTTTTTCATTATATATTCAACAGCCACTGCATTCTTAGGTGTATGCCTATTGCTACCCCCTTGCAAGACTACAAGCTCGACCGGCCGGGCTGTTCGGGGATTGCCTGTGGGCCATACCTCTCCATTCGTGACCCAAGTGACATTGAAAAGGCAATGGCTGCTGGAAAAACTGGTTCAATCTGCGTTCGTGGTCTTCCAGCATTTGACGGATACGAAGTGTCACCCGACTTGAGCGTTCCATTAGACACTTCAGCTTTTTCTAGCGAAGGGTGGTTCGACTCTGGCGATGTGGGTTACATGGATCAAGACGGGTACGTCCCGGGTTCATGCCATTTCATTTATCTCACTGTTGTATAGGTATCTCTATATTACCGGGAGATCCAAGGAAATCATCAACAAAGGAGGCGAAGTCATTTCACCCTTTGAGGTGGAGGAAGCTGTCACCACTGCGGCTAGACATTTGGTCAAGGTTGGTTTCTACCAATTGCCACAGTTAACCCGCCCTTTTATTGACGAGGTGTATTAGAATACTCTGGCTTTCTCAGTCGAGCACGATGTGCTACAGGAAACAATCGGCCTTGTGGTGGTCCCCAACCCAACTCATCCAAGAATGGGCCTACAACAACTCCATGATTTGTTGAAGTACGTCAACACTTTATGCTCGTTAAAGCTTTCAATAACGATGGTTATACAGAGGTCATCTGCATCCATCAAAATGGCCCTTTGCAATCGTGTTCATGGACGACATTCCTAAAAATAGGTACGCCTGAATCTTTTTGACAGCCTGTATTTCTCGTTAATCGGGATCATGATCATCAGTGCTGGGAAACCCTTACGAATTGGGTTGGCTAAGCGCTTAGGTTTGGGAAGGCTATCAGACGATATTCCCGTCCTTCATAGACACTACGAAGCACAACTTCCTCTCGACTCGGCGAACCTCTCGGTTCCTATACCATCGTCTAAAGTTACTTTCGACACCAGTGCCGTCATTGCGGCATTTACGTCCATCAAACATGTCCAGGAGATTGCACTTCGTCCCAAGAATGATGGAGGTGTCGATGCCTTTATATCCGTTTCAACAGATGCCGTCGATATGGCTGCTGTGAATTCGTCACTCTCAAAAATTCTACCGGGTTACTGTTTGCCTCAACGCATCCTCATAATCAACGGCCCACTTCGTCATCTCCCCAATGGGGACTATGACTTTGAAGGAATGGAATCTGATTTCGCCAAACAGTCATCCAATCAAATGTCGAAATCCCAACTCATGATCAGAGACATTGTCGCGGACCTGCTCAACATCGATGCCAGCCACATCACAGCAGATTCGGATTTTTTCCTCTTAGGAGGAAATTCACTGCTGCTTGGAAAGCTGGCTTATCATATTCGGAAGCAAAGTGGCGTAGGCGTCGCAATTGCTGACCTTTTCACGGACAGTAGCGTGAATGGCATCGCAGGGTTGTTGGGCGACAAGGGCAAAGGGTTGGAAATTTCGAAGAAGGAGGACAGAGACGATAAGTCGGAGGTGGAGTCCAAGGCCGAGCTGTCGACTGCCATGTCGTCGACGACTGCGTTTTCCTTGGACTACGACTTCGAGCGCGATATCGAGTTTGGTCAACCAAAGCGTCACCGGGGACAAAAGCATCCACTATCACTTATAGTCCAGGCGATTCCATTTGTATTCTTTTACCCCTTCAAGAGTGCATTAACTTGTGAGTAGATTCTCTCGAAGTCTATCTGATACATGTTTCAACTATCTTGTGCGCAGGGGCTATCATGTTGTTCATGCTCTCCTATCTGGAACATCTAACTACTGGAAACTACTGGGAGAAAATGTTAGCTCTTTTGACCTCTATCATCATTGCTAGGCTTTCTGTTCGGGTGGTATGTCCCATTGGTGCCATCATAATCAAATGGATCGTCATAGGGCAATATAAGCCTGGTACATATCAAACGTAGGTCTTATTTTTCAAGTTGTATGATCTTACTCATCGAATTATAATCAGCTGGTCCATCTACTACCTGAGGTGGTGGATTTCAAATCAAGCACTAAGGTAGGTGGCTGTTCTTTTTCCTTTGCGCTTGAGCCTAAATTTCTCTATTTTAGATGTGCGGGACGCGGGTTCTTCGCAACTCACCCTTCGCTGATCAAGCTATACTATCGCCTGCTCGGCGCAAGAATAGGGAAGGATGTCTATATCGATGACAGAAGCAAGCTATACGAAGTTGATCTCCTTACCCTTGAAGACGGTTGTCACATTGATGCCCCAGTTCTTCGCGGGTTTTGTGTCGAGAGGGAAGGTTACATTCGCTTAGCACCCATCACAATCGGCAAACGAGCATTTGTGAACGCCTATACTTTTATTTCTCCAGGTTCTACAATTACGAGTGGCACTGTGTATGGGCCTCATTCATCATCTTTCGACGAGCCATCCCCAAAATCTTTCGCTGCGTATAGCCGTACCCTCACTTGCGAGCCTCACTGGTTTCTCAAGGTGTTCATCGCCTGGCCAATTATTTTGAGCGTCTTGTTTATATCATGTACGTCTCAGGTAGTGGCTCGCATTGTTGACTGTTATGCTGACCGTTAATGGTAGATATTCCTTGGGCCGCAGCAATCTATGTCATGATCAGTCAGATCCATATATCCAGGGTCGGTCTGAATGACCTGGAGGTAGTAATCAGTTGGTTCTCCTCAGGAGACCGAGTGCTGTTCCATGCCGTTTCCCGCATCGTCCGCGCCCTGTTTCGACCAATCATCCAAGTGGTACTGGGAATTATCGTCAAAAGAATAATGGGCCTTAATAAAGATCCTACGTCCTCACATACGCGAAGTGCTGTGCTCAAACGATACATCAATTCACATTTGCTTTCGCAAGGGGCTTTGAAGGACGTCTTTTCAATAGTTGGGACTCACTACGAGATTGTTTCGGTAGGTTGCGGCCCTGTTATATCAACTGCGTGTTCCTTATTCTGTTACCAGATGGTTTATCGTGCAATGGGGGCAAAAATAGGCAAACATGTCTATTGGCCAGGGTCTGGGATCTTTTGCCCAGATCCAGAGTTGCTCGAAATCGGAGATAATGTCGTGTTTGGTTCTCGTTCCTTCCTGTTCACCTCAGATCGAATGGGCGCTGGGAAGATCGTCATAGAAGACGGAGGTAAGCTGTTTCGATGAATATAATTCATTTCAACAACTAATTTATTTTCAGCTATGATCGCTGACCGTGTGGTCCTTCTACCTGGCACACGAGTTTGCAAGCGTACGGTTATGGGCTCAGGTGCACTAGGCAAACGAAATGCGACCTATGAAGCCGGATCAACTTGGTTAGGCAATGGTATGTCCTTTTAATCTGATAAAGTGGAATATACGTAGCTCAACTTTACGTTTACTAGATCGCGGAGAAGCTATTTGCCTAGGTCGGGGGTCTAAAGAAAGCACGGACGGCGAGACCACAACACCATTTGCTCGAGCGTTCTACTTAGGCCAAGCTGACTACTTGGTATTTCCTTATGTCATGGTACTTATCGTTGGTGTCCTGGTCACAGCATTATCAGCAGCATATTGGTCTATAAGTGCGGTTGCGGCAGCACAGTTACTGCGACAGCTGGTAATCCATTTTAACCGCGGTGATCTCTTCCGTCCCACCTGGTACCGCCTCGGTGTTCTGTATGGCTTTATCGCAGGAAGCTTTGTCGTCGTCCTAAATATCCAAGGACTACTTGCCATGCTATGGGTTATCCTTACAAAGTGGATTATTATTGGACGGCGGCGAGAAGGTCGATACGACTGGGACAAAAGCAGTTATTGTCAACGTTGGCAGCTTCATTTGGTTCTCTCTCGATTCCTGTACAAAGGCTTTGGTAACGGCGGTGTCATCGCGCCTTTGGCAGGCAGTGCATACATTGTATGGTTTTATCGTGCTCTTGGTGCAAGGATTGGAGAGAACTGCGCCATATGGGCAGGGGGAAAATCGGGGCTGATGACAGAACCTGACCTTGTTGAGGTAAATATTTGACAACTTTTGAGGGTGTCTGACGTTGACCTATAATTAAATTTATAGATTGGAGATGAAGTTAATCTGGATGACTGCTCCGTTGTCGCGCATCTCAACTCACGAGGCCACTTTTCCCTGAATCGTCTCAAAATCGGGCATGGGTGCGTTTATTTCTCAGCCATCACTTGTTTTTGAACAGCTGCCAACAAAATGATGTCTAGATGCGCTTTGCGGGTCGGGTCAAGACTGCTTTCTGGAGCGTCAATGGAGGATAACAGCATGCTTTGCGAACATACGCTCTTAACATCCGGAGATGTGGCGGATTCAGGGGCTTTGTATGCTGGGTGGCCTGCGAAACAGCTACCACCCACACACACAGAGGACTCACCGAACGTGCTAGAGGCTGAAAGAGGAGCCTATCCATTACTTACATGTCCAATCTGTCGCACCTTCCCCAGAGAAAGCACCGTTACAGACTGTGGTCACCTATTTTGTCATGGGTACGCTTCCATAAAGTTCAAGTTATCCCCCACACGCTAATACTCAACGTGATAAATACAGGTGCGTCTCGGAATTTTCATCAAAACGAGGATATTGTCCCGTGTGCTTCGCCCCCTGTAAACCTCGTCAGCTCAGAAAGGTCCACCTGTCTTTCATGTCCAACTTGAACTCACCCATCTTACCGACACTCTCCCGACAAACGACCCTCAGTTAATGACTGAAACGACTGTAAAATGCAACATGAGATCTTTCAACCCCGCAGCAACTGCTAGCCTACAGAAAGGAAGTTCTCTTTAATAACAAAGAAGTATGTAACGAACAACTATTAGCCTATAATGTACCCAGAAGCGTATCTGTCTAATTTGTGAATGAAATATCTTTCTTGAACTATAAATGCTGGTGTATAAGAGGCTCGGTTTTATTTTAAACAGATAAAAAAGCCAAGAGTCCGCAGATAATTATGGGGAGGCTGAGGGTGTGAAGCACTTGATATGAAGTAGTGCCATTATTCGATGATGTTGAGTTCTCTGACACGCGTTTTGGCAAAGGTATCTTTGTAGGTGTTCCAAATGCTGTAAAATAGGCATAGATAGAAATTTAGAGGACGCGTTTGGTCTGTAAAGTGATTGTTGGACTGACCGTTCCAGCTCATCTATATATAGCTTTTGAACCTTCATGACTTCTTCCAGTGTCGGTTTGTCGGATTGATGAACATGAATAGGCTTCCCAACTGAAAAGGATGCGCGATTAGGCCTCTAAAAACACTTGACAGATCTCAACTCAATCTACTCACTGACTGCGATAATTTGCTTGCGATATGGCATCAAACCCATATTATCTGTCATCAAAACTCGTCAATAAAGATGTTTTATGTTTGACCATAATAAAAAAAGGCAACGTACAATTCAACAGTCCTCGTCCATGGAAGAAAGGCAATGTAAACCCAAAGATGGACTGAAACTTTCTTTGGAATCTGTAAACCAGTGTTCCCTTTTCGTTGGGCATTTGTTGGTAGATCTAAGCAGCAGCAATAAAATTAGATTTCAAGGCGCATAAAAACCGGTATGATTGGGAAAAAAATCGCACGTCGTTTTCACCAAACGAAAATACAGGTACAAGGTCGGCTCTAGAGTGGATATAAAGTCAATAAACCAACAACAGAATCATTCCAGTAAAAAAAGGAAAATAAACGCACCCATGCTGAATTGCGAGTTTGATGAATCCGAGCCTACAAAGTTGAATGTCTCAGTGAACCAAACTCTTTTGCCGATGTAAACGAGAAAACATATAAATATAACCCAACGTACCTCTTTCGCAGAGTGAGGTCAGCAGTCCCCGGATGTGCACTTAAGCTCTCTGCAGCCCCTCCAACAACGATTGTGATTGCAGACCCAGGACCGGCCTTGAGAATGTTAGAGCACGACTGTTTGCTGACACTGCATACCCCCAGGGCAAGGAGGACGTCCCTATAGAATGGCATCTGGAAGTTGGTCGTCAACGTCAGCAGATGGGGTACAATTCCTGGAAAGGCTTGGGAGAAGCCCGTTGCTGCATGGTTGGAAGAAGTGTGAGCAGGGGAGGAATAAAGCAAGGAGGCCCGTATGTCGTACCTTCTGTGGCGAATGTTGCAAGCGCTCCCCTACAGTTTAGTGATAAGAGAAGTCCGCATGGTCAAAAATAGAGCAGATAACTGACATTCCAATAATCCCTTAAAGCCAATAATCGTTAATATTGCTTATCTTAGTGAAGTGAAAAGAACATAGCTTTACCATGTGGATGATACCCAAAGACATATGGTCGGTCTGCAGGCAGATCTGCCTCCTGGAATTTGGTATTAGCATGAACGATACGCACAAAGGAGATAAGAAAGAGTGGGTTATGACCTTCAAGAACCTATCAAAGAGAGTTAAGCGACCCACACCATATGTCTTCAAACTTGAAAGACTCACGAAGCAGGATAATACGCTGCAAAGTACTTCCAAAATATCGACCCCCGCCACCACTTCCATCTCCTTCCTCCCTTCTCCGGTGCCTCGTCAATGAACCGAGCCCAAATATAATAAACACCCAAAACTGGCCAGAGAGGTGGAATGGATCTGCTCCCCCATCAATGATGTCAGTATGGCAGGTTCTCGCAGAGTTTAATCTCGGAATGAATGTATGAGAACAAGTCATCTCATCCCTTCCATCAAGATTTAAACAAAAAGTGGGGTCGGATAGACGAATGTGATTGAACAAAGGGGTAAAAAGTTGGACTCACAGCAGCAGCAACCAAGCACAAGTTGTAATGACAATCATGACAGACCACACCGCTACAGCCAACATCTGCAACCTCCTCTTCCTTGGAATCTGCGCAGGTACAAAGCTATACATTGTAATCAGAATCTCCCCTCTACAGAGCCTATCCGATGACGCTAGCAAGGCATAACTGGCACGTACTTGACATTGGCATGAAGTGCCGCTACGGGATTTGGAATTGGACTCGCGAGTTTAGATAGCCTTTCTCTAAGCGTGTTGGCAGAAAGAGTTCTAGAATCCTTTGTCAAAGTAACGGGTTTTGAGGGTTTTGTCGTGGATTTGGGTTGCTCTGACATGGTCTTTACTGCTTGAACGCTTCGGATGTTGCTATAGTTGAATGGCAACAAGTTTGTGCCCCAACAATTGTTAGGAATTGTTATGAATGTTTGAAATAATGTTGTAAGATAGTGTATAAGTTGAAATAAAACCAAAGTTGCAGGATCAAGGGAGTGGAAGAGGAAAAAGATTCCGTTGATTCAGAATCATTTGCCGAGCTGAATACACAGACCCTCATTCAGATATCCTCTCTTGGAGTTTACACGTGAATATCAGAATTTCATTACAAGCAATTGTAAAATTCATTCATTCGTTATGCAAATTGATTATGACTATGACACAGAAAAAGAAATTATGACTACAGGATAAGGCCGTGATAAAACAAACAGAAAGAGATCATTTCAGTCTACACTTTTACGCGTAAAGGTCGTCATCGGCAGCCTCATCAGCAAATCCTGCATTGCCGGTGGCGGCAGCAGCAGGAGCAGACTGGCCCTCGCCTTCAGGGAACTTGAAGTTGTTTCCGAAACCTCGCGATTGTTGGAGATTCTGTCGCAACAATGAGCTCAGAGATAACATGCGAATTCAGGGCAAAACATACCTGGGAGAACATCTCGTAACGTCGAATGTCTTGATCTGACACTGAACGACGGGCATACTTCATAGCTTCTTCGAAGTGGTCCCTGCGTTCACATATAAGTATGATGACACAATGAAAGAGTAATTTATACAAACCTTGTGATCTGGGGGACGGGGTCATCCTCTTCTTCATCCTCCTCCATAGCTGCGTCATCTTCACCCTCACGGTCCTTCTTCTCACGGGCCCGTCGGATATCAGCGTCGATAGACTCACGAATGGCAAGTTTGGCTGCCCGCTGGCAAATTTCTGTCAAATCAGCACCAGAGAATCCATGAGTGCTCTTAGCCAAGAAGTTGAGGTCAACGTCAGGAGCAACAGGCGACTTCTTGAGGGCAGCCTTGAGAATAGATATTCTCGAAGGCTCATCGGGAAGAGGAATGTAGATAAGCTGGTCAAGACGACCAGGACGGAGAAGAGCGGGATCAATCTGGTCGGGCCTGTTGGTGGCGCCAATGATAAACACATTCTTCTTTGCGTTCATACCGTCCATCTCCGTAAGGATCTGGTTAAGTACACGGTCACTGGCACCTCCAGCATCACCACCAGCTCCTGAGCCACCACGGGCCTTGGCGATAGAGTCCAACTCGTCGAAGAACATCACGCAAGGTGCTGCAGCGCGAGCTTTGTCGAAAACGTCACGGACATTGGCTTCAGATTCACCGAACCACATCGTGAGGAGTTCAGGACCCTATGCACGATTGATTAGATAGCCATTACGATACCAAGGCAAAAGGCTAAATACCTTGATGGAAATAAAGTTGGCATTACACTCGTTGGCAATGGCCTTGGCAAGCAAGGTCTTACCAGTACCAGGAGGACCGTAGAACAAAACACCCTTTGATGGCGACATACCATACTTGAGGAACTTCTCGGGGTGCTCGACGGGGTATTGGACAGTTTCCTGGAGCTCGAGCTTGACCTTGTCGAGACCACCAATGTCGTCCCAAGTAACAGTCGGGACTTCGACGACGGTTTCGCGGAGAGCAGATGGGTTGGAAGTACCGAGAGCGAAGCGGAAGTTGTCCATGGTGACACCTAGAGAGTCAAGAACTTCAGCGTCGATGGTATCCTCGTCGAGATCGATGAGGTCCATCTTTTCACGAATCTGTTGCATGGCAGCCTCAGAGCAAAGGGAGGCCACATCAGAACCGACGTAACCGTGCGTGTCTGCAGCAATCTAGGACAGAATGAATATCAAATACATTCATTTAATGCCTGTGGATCCGGCTTACCTGCTCCAAATCGACATCGTCAGCCAACTTCATGTTCTTTGTGTGGATGCGAAGAATCTCGAGACGGCCAGTAGGGTCGGGAATACCGATATCGACTTCCCTGTCGAAGCGACCGAAACGTCTCAGGGCAGGATCAATGGAGTTGGGCCTGTTGGTGGCAGCCATGACCACAACGTTTGAACGGGCTTTGATTCCGTCCATGAGGGTCAGAAGTTGGGAAACAACACGACGTTCAACCTCTCCGTTGGTCTATAACAATTTAACATGAGAATTCGCTTTGCAAAGAGAAACTTGAACCAACCTTTTCACGCTTAGGGGCGATCGAGTCGATCTCGTCAATGAAAATAATGGCAGGTGAGTTTTTCTCGGCTTCCTCGAAAGCCTTGCGCAAATTACTTTCCGACTCTCCAGCCATCTTACTCATGATTTCGGGACCGTTGATGAGGAAGAAGAAGGCACCAGTTTCGTTTGCGACAGCGCGAGCCATCAGCGTCTTACCAGTACCGGGAGGACCGTACATCAGAATACCACGAGGGGGCTTGATACCGATGGACTTGAAAAGTTGTGGATGGCGGAGAGGAAGTTCGACAAGTTCACGAATTTGGGCCATTTGTTTTCTGCAACCACCAATATCGTCATAGCCGACGTCGTTGAGGTTGGCCTCTTCATCTTCACGTTTGACAGGGTCTCCCTCTATTTGACTTGTTATACGTGTCCTTTCTATAAAGCAAGAGATAAATGGATCTTACCTGTGTGAATAACCGTGTCCTGAGCAACGATACAGAATTCGGCGGGATCCGTTTCGATGATTTTGAATTCCACTGTTCTCATTCCTCCACGCACCAGGAACGTGTCACCCTTACGCACGGGGCGATAAGCTAATAAAATGGATCGATGATCGATTTAGTGAATACGATTACAGATTTAAGTGTGATAACATGATTCACATACCTTCAAGGAAGTAGGGCTTGAGATACACATCAAAGATGTTTCCGCTCAATCCCTCGATTGAGTCGTCGAAAGGAAGGACATGTATACGCTTGCCGTATTTGATGTCAAGGCATTGGTGAACATTGACGAGGTCTCCGAGCTTGACTCGCAAGTTGTTACGGGCAACCTTGTTGACCTGAATACGACCCTCCTCAACATCATCAGAACTCAAGCAAATGAGAACTGTATCGCGTCTCTTCTTTCCACTTTTGATATAATTCAGAATCGAGTCAAATAACTATAACAACAAATGCTTACCGAACGATGATGGTATCACCTCGGAAGATTGAAAGGAGTTCCATTGTTGCGGGGTTGATAGTGGCCACTGCATCACTCGTCAAGACGTGTTATGAGCACCAATACATCGAAATTTCTTACCAGAGTTATCGTCTGTTGTAGCCTCATCGACGATGAGGCGGTTGGGGCTGTAAATCGCGTATTGGTCAGAAACAATCCAGGTCGATATCGACGATATTCAAGGTTGCACATACGATTTCTTTGGCCTCAAAATGGCGGTTGAAACATCGTCTGGGCCTGGTTGGGGTGCAGCACCGCTAGGATCAGCCATTTTGTAAGATAAATGTGTCTAGTAGTATGTGTCTGTAGAGGAAACGAGCAAAAGAGCTCTTGAATATAAAGGAAAGGGAAAAGATGGACGCGCGTCCTTTCCTCTCTGTGGGGACATCATTGGACCCCAACACGGACAAACTCATTTACATAGACACACACGTGTTCATCATTTCTAACTCATTCCACCATTTTCTAATGACTAGAATAAATTCTTGAAAATTATCAAAAATTACATTTCCTCGTCTTCATCGTCGAGGTTGAGCTCCTCTACAGGATAGTCTCCAACTTTTACTTTTTCGGGCTTTACAAAGACTCCATAATTCTGCAAACAGGTAAAGTATCGTTCGCCTTGTACCCTAAATATAACAAAGCCTTTAGCACTGCAAAAGCTTGACGTAACGAACAAGACTTACGAGCCATCGTTCTTGCCATAAGGTTCGTCGTACTCGATGCCAACCCAGACACCTTTGCTGAACTTGGTCTCCCCGACGAAGCGAACTGTACCCCGCTTACTCAGACCTGGCTCAGTTGACTCGACTTCGCAGCGCGATCCTACTGGAATGTTGTCGACCCTCGGAGAAGGTTCCTCAGTCGACTCTGGTTTCTCAGCAAACCGCCCAACTTTATGCCTTTGTTTGTAAGCAAGTACGGTATCTGTCCAGAGCAGAGGGGCGCAGAGTTGTCATCAAGATTCAACCCCGTGCTGACTTTACGCCGAGGAGATACACAGCATACCGTTGCGTTTAGCGTATTCCGCCTCTGATATTTCGAATTTATCCACTTGGGACACGTCAGATAGTTGCCCCGTAAATGTTGTGCTGGGATTTGTATCGGTGACCTGATAATATATATATATATGTTGAAATCCAATTGAAACATAGAGTCTATTGCGCACCTTAATGACTTGCCAATCACGAGCACCGTAAAATCCTAAGGGTTTGCTATCGTCGCTTAACTCGGCCACGACATGTTGGGTTGCCTCTGAATCGAGCAAGGCAAGTGATTGATTCGCAGCTGGCACTCCAGTGATCAATTCCAGCTTTCCCTATTCATACGCGAAGAAATAAGCATCATCAACATCTACCGTTCCGATCGCCTCCAAATTCCGAACCTTGAGCTGCTGAATTGTCCAGTGAGGATCGATCCGACGTTCTGAATGTGTATCTGGGGAAATGACCCAAAGATTAAGCGTTTTTGACATCGTTTTTCAATGTATGGATGATGATTGTAGCTGGTGAAGTGTAAATGAACTCAAGATTGATGAGATCTAATCTTATCATATCTTAGGGGCAAGACCTTTGCTCCGCACGATTCTCGCGTCAATGCTTGATCAGCTAGGGCGCTTATACCTCGTAACAAAAACAACAATGCTCAAAGCCCTGTGATTTAGCTTAAAAACTAAGCAAGTCTAGTAT
>NHTK01005937.1:0-28623 GCA_002938355.1 Panaeolus cyanescens | reverse complement strand
ACAGCACACAACACAACACAACCCCCATCTCAAAAGAAAAAAAAAACACTCACTTTTTGATAACACAACATTCTCACTCCTCGGCCCAGCCCTCCCATCCACCTTCTCCTTCTCATCCCCATCCTTACCCTTCTTCCCCCTCCCCTTCTTCCTCGCCCCAGGCGCAGGCCCAATCCCAGCTCGCATCCTCCTCTCAGCCTCCTCCTCCTCCCTTATCGCCTCCCTCAGCGCTGGCACAGTCTCACACAACGCCTCATACCCTCTCCGAATATTAGCCCTCCTCTTCTGCTCAGACTGGATATGATTCGCCTTCTTCTGCGACGGTGACAGAAGTGTTTGTTTAGGCTGCCCTCCACTTGCACTCCCGTTGTTATTTCCGTTGCCGTTGGTGGATATCGTTCCAGTGTGCACGCCATTCGCAGTACGTGGAGATGCCCGTCGTTGTTTGCTAGATGGGCCAGCTCCATTGGGCGACATCACAGACGCGGATCTGCTGCTCGAAGCTGATAGAGTGGATAACGGAGGCGACGACGTCGATGGTGACGCGTGGGCATTATGATGTCCATTCTGTCGTGTCTGAATCTGCAATGCTGGGGGTTGTTGCTGGAACGACTGCTGCTGGTGTCGCGCATGATGCAGCTGTTGCTGTTGTTGCTGTTGTTGTATATGCTGCTGCTGCGATAAATGATGATGATTTGACGGGGGGAACGCAAAGGGTGATATGGGAGTGGTAGGGGTGAGTGATGAGCCGGCAGAGAGAGGCTGGTCTGTCGAGGAAGTGTTCAGGGTCGATAACGACAGGGGGTGGGGTTGCATCGTCATTGAATAGTGCATACTCTGCTGCTGGGGCTTTGAATGCATGAACGGGAACACATCTTGTGTCCCCTGCGTCGCCCCTCCTCCCCCTGCTCCTCCACCTTGACTAAACGAGACATGCCCGTGCTGGATATTCTGATGCGGATGGATATGGTTAGACGGGTGATTTAAAGGCTGGTGGGGGTACGTCATGAGCTGTCCGCGCGAGTCAAAGTGCTGGTGTTGCTGTTGTTGGTGTTGCTGCTGGTGTGGGTGTTGTTGGTGTTGCGGTTGGTGGTTCATCATCGACGAGTCGTTGTTTGACCAGCGATCAGAGTCCAGAGACATGAGATCCTTTGTGGCTTTCATTAGAGCGTCCTTGTTCTCTGTATTTGCCATGGGATTTAAGAGGTCGTCATTGTTCGTGTACTCTGGTGGGGGCGCAGAGAATAGGGCCCATTCCGAGGCGGAGAGAGAGGCCGCGTGGTCGTCTGTGTAGTCCATGGATGATAAAAAGGACTGAATGACACTACTCTCCGCTTGCGATAACAGAGACTGCATCGTTGCTCGTCGTCAGAAACAGCGAGCAAGCAGATAATAAAAAAAGAGAAAGAAAATAAAAAATAAAATGCGGGGAACGACAAAGAAGGACAACAGAGGACGGGTTTGGTTTCTGTTTTCATGTGAAATAAGAGAGAGAAATGAGAGAGGGAATCATTCAAATGTGGCTGTGCTGCTTTGACTATATCGGGAAACCCTTCCCTTCTGCTTCCCTTTTTTCCAACGCTTTTTCGCCAAGATCGACACTGTCTCCATGTGTAACCGATGATCTTTTTTATTTTTTATGTTTTTTATCGTTATTTCGTGTTTTGAACTTGGATTCATATGCTCTACTTGAATCGTAATAATCCAACTAACAAAACATCTAAAGAAATACTTTAGAAAGATAAAAAAAATCTATTTATTCCTGTAGGACTCCGTTGTCCCGGCGACACCCCAAGTTTTCCTACTTTCTGGGACACATGTCCAGTCCAAGAACACCGTTTCGGCCTCCCATTACATTGGCATTGCAATAGTAACCAGCGCTGTGGATCCTTTGTCTCCTCTCTCTTGAGCCTTTCTTTTCTTTCTGAAATCTCTTGGTCCAACGCTCTACCACCGTCCGAGACGACGAGCGACCGACTATTACTCGCGAGCAACGCCATTGCCAGGGTACGAGGGACGCCGTGAGGACGACCAGGTACATTCCCATTCTCAGTACTATCCATGCAGCCTCATGCAACACGACGATGACGACGATACTGCTTCCATGCCGACAACCCCTCTCTCGAGTCTCTCTCGAGCTTCCTCCATATTTCGCTTTCCATCTTGAGTAACTTACCTGAAGGATCGTCCGACTTTTGAAACTTATTACTTATACATAGTTATGACTCGACTGTGAACTGTAACTTGTTATCTAAGTCTTCTATGGCTTACTTACACGTATCACGGTATCGGTGGACTATGGCCTATGGAACCCAGGAATTCGAATCTTTTACACCACCGCACCTCAAACCACCGGATGTCCGATCTCTCGTGGCACAATTGACTATCGAATTGATCCTAACACATTACTAGATTCAAAACCAGCCTTTCGATTCCAAGAACCATCGATATCGCACCACAATTCCAATACTCAAACCAACCCGTGTTCACACTTCCATATACACCAACAGCACCCGCGTCGTATCATGGAACCTATTCTGTGCAACGAATACTAGTATGGAAGCGGTGTGTATTCTAAGCATTGAATATCCTGTCCCGGGTGTCTTCTTCCTGTCAAGTATGTGGTATGTATTTTTAGGCACCCATCATCACTGAAAGCTGAAACCCTTTCGCTACCGGTGAATGTCACTCCCGTACCCTATACATTTGCCACCCAGCTACAATGCCACTCGCAGATGCGAATTTAAATCAAGGTGACACTGTCTATATGTCTCATTACCTCGATAGCTCCGTGCATAGTAATTTAATTAATATTACATAGTATTATTGGTGCCCCCCTTCGGATTTGCTCTCTTCTCCGGTCCAGGGATTGTTAATGCCGGTTTCAGCTTTGACCCTTCTATGGCCTCAGGCTTGCACTGGCAGTTGCAGTTGCGGTTTACCAGCGCTGGAAAGTACTCTACTAGTAGATCTCAATCCGCTCGAGCCAGATTCAACCGGAATTTAACAGTCTGATAACAACGCAATCTCAATTGAACGTATCATCCCTTTCGGGGCATGCCTCGAAGACAGAGTTCGAAAGATGCCAGTGTAACAGTATAATCACTTTAAAATACGTACCTTACCGCAAATCTAAACACAACTTACTCGGAGACGCGCTATCGGTATTACTATCATCAGCTTAATAGTTATAACATAACACTGAGGCTTACCGTGGCAGCCACATAAGTATCACCTTTGGCCATGGGTTGATAGTCAACTCCGGCCGAGGGGACTCCGGTTTTCGAAACGGTCAAAAGGGAGGCCTACGGCGCTCCTTTAATTTTGGAACTTAATAATAATATAATCCGGAATACCCTGCTCTGGTTATATGTAGGCTTTGTACGGGTCATAATAGTAGTATACCGCAGCCGGCGCCTTTTGTCCGTTTTGAAACCTGAGTGCGTAGTTATGAGTTTATCAGGCGGCTGAGTGATCACAGTCCTTTGGATTTGGGCTCGAAAGTTGGACTGTTGAAAAATGGATTCGAATTAGTATTCGAAGAGAGGAAGTCACGGTGTCCTTCAAGTTCTAGATATGGTGATTAATATCAATAACATACATAGCTTGAACACCGTCGATAGCAGATACCTGCTTTTTACGATACCTGTACCGGGGTCCACTTCCGCCACCCTATAGCTATTAATTAGAAATCCAATCAAACAAGTAGCTGAAGTCAATCAAGTCAAAGGCACATAAACCGCCAGTACCAGTGCCAGTGCCATGCGTAATAATGCATTCGAATCGGGCGCCGGGGGTGTGCGCCACTCTCACATCCAGAATGAGTGTCAATCATCTAAGTAAGTACCTGGTTTCGTAGAATGGTACATACCTGCAGCCTGACAATATGACCCGTCTACTAATAGTGTAGACTACAAGAAATTGTTGTTATCCTGGTATTGAAATTCAGGTGGGTTGATCCTCTCAGAGCGCGTTCAAGTTGTTCTCACTTCTGCTTCGATCGCGAATTCAAGTTTATTGATGTTCAGCGTTAGCATTATTTCTGTGTTGCTCTTTATCAGTATTATAGCTAGTAAGAGGGACGCTTGAACCACCATACATCGGCGGCCCATACACCCATACTTCAAGCTTACAAAGACTTCTTTGAACCTTGTCGAAAGCCCTCGGAGGAGAGGCAGAGGGTATGGACCGTCAGAGTGGACGTTATAATATCTTAGGCGAGGCGAAGCGTAGGTTGGCGCTTGGGCTGGAAAAATGATCGGTGGATATGATAGTCGAGGCAAAAGGTGGCATTGGATAGGGGGTGTTAGGTAGTAAGGTGACTACAACAATTAGTAAAAAGCAGTTGAACTTGAATGTGGGTGTACATAGTTAAACAGCCACGGCCTCATTGCCCTAGGCTTGTCAAGTGCCTGTTCTGTAAGGTTATAAAGCCGTGAATCTGAAATCCTCAGCTGAGAGATAATATAACACGGTGAGTATCATAACCGCTCATTGACACTGTCCTTATGATTTACGATGTGGCCAGTGAGATTACTGTACCCGAGGACTTAACCTGTCGCACGCGTATTTAATTTTCATCTTCGACTTCGAAGTCCAATCATGAGCCTGAGGTACTCAGGTACTCGAAGAACACCCATGGACACTCAGGGGTACTGCCAGGTACTGCCATACTACTCAGCCTACTCAGGCTACGAGCTATAGCAAGCTTAAGGCTGCAATTGGCACGGCGTATTTAATCAGGACCTCTGCCCGGGCCTCTGGTACTAGTAGCGTTTGATACGCAGCATATATGCGCTCCCCTAGTAGGCCTCCTTCAGTATATCACTGTGTATGTAAGTATAATCGACTCGGATATATCCAGTCCAGGTCTGATTCAAAACCCCGTATTGGTATTGTAACGCCAGCCTCGGCCTTCAGCCCATGCGCATCTGCACCGTATACTGAATTCCTAACAGACTGCCAATGAAGCTAACCAGCCTCCTAAGCCTGTCTCTTACACTAGCCAGAGCTCTAGGCGCTAGAGAGCCTCGAGAACCCACTCGAATCACCTAGCTTCGCCTCCGTCCCTCTGCTTCGTTGTTCTATGTACTTAGCCTTTAAGGCACCCAGAACTGATAATCAACGCCCAGCCTCTTTCTCGACCATTAACATTGGCACAGTACTCAGACTTCGATGCCCTTAATAGAGTCAATTCAATGGCAAGCTGCAACTGACCATCGTCTCCAAATCCATTACCCTATCGCTATCACCCCAACACATACATATAGTACTCTGCAACTGCAGGGCAGTTCCGCATCCGAGTCTGACTCTTCAGTGGCATTCACTTGGTTAAATGCAGGGCACCCGCTACTGGTAAACCATGCCACGATCCCTTATTTGGGCGCAAATACCCATGGCACGCGACGGGTGTCCATGTGGTCGCGGTGGGCGTTTGGCCACGATGTCGCGCACGGCGGAGTCTGCTGTTTAGTGCGGTAGCGATGGGGCTGGGGTTTGAGGGAGTCGGACCTGGGGGTCGGGGAATGAATATTTGAATACGTTTACTTGGTGATGATTGTTGAGATAATAAGATAATGAAACCACGTGATGCACATGGTGGTATAATTGAATAGGTGCTTGATTCAGAGCATCTGAGTTTGAATTCGAATGCGACTTGGGATTGAAGGCCGCTAAACGCGGAGGTGGGTGCAGGTGGGGGATGTGGAGGACTACTTTGAGATCCGAAGTTGAAGTTGGGGAGGTGATAGGCTTAATCAATCGTAAAATATTGTCATTGATATTGATATCGGTGGTGCGGTACCTCGCTTCGTGTCGTGGATGAAGGAACATTAACGTTGCCGTCGCACGCTTGGTTTCCTCCCTAACGCTCTAAAACTCTTGAAGGTTATCATAATAAGATAAAAAATGAAGTATCAGACTTAGCAAAGTGCCTCGTAGAAGTAACAAAGGTGTTTGATGGAGGAAATCAAAACCGCAACGAAGAGAATTCGAACAGTGGCGTGCTCGATCAAGCGCGAGTCGCTTAGCGGGCGTTTGTCAGTAAAAGTCGTTCGAAGGGTAATTCAATCAAATCAATGGGGCACTTGTAACCCCTCGCATTATACCGAACATGTTGGTTTGGATGAGTCGTTTTCACTGAATACAACTGCATCGAATGTACAGCCCATGGAAAAGATGATTCGAACGGCGAACATGAGGAATCGAATTCTGAACTTTGGAAGGCTGCGGGCGCGGAGTGCTGTAATACGATACCCATATATATAGGACCACTAGAAGCTGGTGTGCCGGGATGAGAGTCGGCAGGCATAGCAATGTGATGATTGTGATTGAGTATGACAGTGTCGGACGGTAAAGAGGACCCTGTAAAACACACCTTATATGGTAATGTTTACTGTTGAGATTAGATTAGATGCTCGTTATCCTGCAATGTTCTCCCAAGCTTACAACGCGTTTAAGTGGAATCTGACGCGCTGCTGACGCGAATGTTGATCCAATGATTTATTAGCAGCTTCGTATCTTAAATTCGACAACAAAAGCTTCCTGGGTGGAGGTCAAAAAGGCCTTTGCAGTCTTCAAAATCTGCAGTGTCGGGGCTAGAACAGGCTTGGATGTCATTTTCGACGCGATTGAGGACGCAAAGTCGAGTCACATCGTGAAACGTTTATCGCCACTTGACAGGGAACGCGATGCTAAAATACAGTTTTGCTGATGGCGCGACGCGCGCGTTGAACACGAGGTTTTCAGTCCGTGCAGTGGACCATCCCCATTGAGCCAAGTCACTCCTTTTATGGTGAGGTTCCACGAAACCGTTGCCTCGTGCTGCGTCGTGCACCCCTTTTATAGGAATTTTTAAAAGTTGTAGTCGTCCTCGTGTACTATGTAGGCAGTGTTGCAGCGAAAGGCATCATCGCCGGTGTGTCGGTTGAGGGAGTAGAAATGACTAGGATGACATTCGTAAAGGCCCTGCAAAATCATATATAAGGACCCCCAAAATCGCTCTAAGAACCCCATCTGAGCCTCTCCGAGCTTCACAGTCCTCAGCCTCAGCCTCTCTCGACATCTGGTACTACTATCTGCTTTCCTCTTTCACCTTCCGTGTTCTCGGTTACGGCCCGGCACAGAGATGGCAACGACGATAGCATCAGGGATATCGATGGAGACAGAAACAACACCTTGAGAGGTCTTGTTAAGCTGCACAGTCGATGTCCCTTGTACCCCAAGTCGATGGAGACAGACCCAAGAGGTCCGAGCTGTGACTCGGGCTCTCGCTGAGCTGCACCCCATTTGGTAGCATTAATGTATGGTCGTTACAGACACAGGAGTCGGAATGCGCTCCTCCTTGTTAAGCTGTTGACCAACGCTTTTGCCGGTGCTATCGTCGTTATCGTGTTTGTGTCTCCCGAGGTAGGGGGGATCGAGTATGCGCTATGCTCGATCCTCCTCGTGCAGCCCTTGACGTGGGCCTCGGGCTGGGACCTTTGGCTTCTATGAGGCCTTAGGTTCTCAAACGTGCACGTTAACTTTCGACAGCGCTAGCGCTGGGCTCGTGCCTAAGACATATACCCTAATTCTCCTGTAAGCCTGCTCTATTTCATAATCGCACTTCATATTTATCGATACTTTACTCATGAGCGCTCAGAACTTTCTATTTCATCATGACCATCACGAACCCCTTCTAGAAGCGCCTGACAGAAACGTCCAACCACCTCTCACCTCATCAATATATAACGAAACACAAGTCTCAAATATTAATCATAACGACAATCATGATATTAATGCCCTAGACCATAGACACGCCTCATCAATATCGATAAACCAAATATACATGATTCTATTATCTACCTTTCCACCGAGTCCTCGTGGCAATTTGACGTTGTCAACTTTAGCTCCCCTCCCGAAGCCCGTTCCGTGACAGCGCACGCGAGTCATATTTATTTGTAATCGATGACTGGCTGGAGAAAGCAGTCGTGAAAGTGCACCCGACCCCATCGACTTTGCTTCGTAGGATGATAAAAATGGCTTCGAGGCATGCTTATTGTGTCGAGTTTTTTTTTCGTCAAAGTCGAGGAGTTTCTTATACGCCACATTCGTTTTTGGTAATCACCGCCCTCGCTCTCTATTTATTCCATGCTTCGAAGGAGGATAACAATCGCCTCGGACTGGCCCAACACACTGGAGACGAAGCACGTTGTGAATGTGTGAGAAAATTGTGAACATCTCAGCAGTTGAAGAGGAATCGGATTGAGAACGCAGCCACCACACTAAAGATGTGCACTATCATTATTATTATTTAAAACTTGAAGAATCCTTCCTCTATATATTTTACTTTACGACTCATAGATATCTAATACAACATTAAGAAGTCATTAGACAAGATTTAACTTCATCAAGCCTTACATCAAAGCATCAATACCATCGAACAGGGGCTCTTGTACCCATTTAGGCAACACTCCTTCCTCATATAGCACCATCATAGAAATTTCAAACTCCTCCACCCAAGCCCAACCCAGCAGATCGCAGCACCAAACATATCCCGAAATTTCCAACAACCCCGGGACAAGCTGGGACAAGGCGTTTAAAGGCAAATTTGTTATTGAGTAACGCGTTAAATATATTAGGCGAACGATAAACGATCGCTGCGGAGCCAATCGTGGGCCTTTCAAGGAGCTTAGATGGATACTTGAGCTTATAACCCGCGTTGTGTTACATGTTACATATTTTTGTTTTATTGTGAAGTGTTTCAAGGGTATAAAGTGAAAGTGAAATTTGGAAAGATAAGGAGCGTGTATCCCGTTTTAAAGATATTTCATAGCACCCCAATATTAATATTAATGCATCTTGACGGGAGAATACGGATCCACAGTTGTCGTCTTAGTGTTAGTGGATAATATATTATCTAGCATTCATGTAGTCGACACGGATTTCAAGGTAAATTACCGGCATAAGTGCTTGCAATACCCGGTTTTCTGTACAGCAAGCGAGCGATGACGTCTTGCGATCCATACCTGCGTTGATTGGGGTCAAGTAATATCCGAATGCTTGAGCGGTTCATGTATGTAGGTATCAGAATATGTTAGAACTTCCTTCGTTTGGTCTCTTAGTGTAGAAGCTAGTATAGAAAGCGGAGACCCGAAGTCCCATTATTTTACAATCTAAATTCGAATCCTAAACCACAGATCATCACCTATGATATACCACCATATATTACACCTTAAATCTAGTCAAATCCAACTCATGCTTTTGCCAACGTCTTCTCAATAACCTCCTTGACGAGTTCAACTTCAGGCCTCTCAACATCAATGACCCTACGTTCTTTCTCCAACAACCCTTCGAATTCGGGAGGAAGAACATCCCGCGTGAAGTCGAATGATGGAAGGTCAGCGAGCGCTTTCGATACGGCTTCAGAGAATTTCGCAGGGTGCGCTGTGGAGAGCACGATTTGGTATGTGGATGGCGAGCTATTTGTGGGTGATCACAAAGAAGGAAAGAAGTTAGTCATTGAGATGGGATGGTAATGAGAAATTGTAGGGCAACATACTTCTTTTTGGCAAGGATTCCTGCTGCTGCGAGGCCAACAGCCGTATGGGGGTCTGCCACATAGGGCGTCTCCTGTGTGAAGTGATGCTTGATGGTCTCGAGCGTCTATGTAATATTAATCATCCAGCAAGTTCATCGAATAAAACCACGGAGACAGCATACGTACCAGTTCATCAGAGATACGCTCCGCGACAAAGTCCTTCTTTGCGCTCTCAAGGACCTCGACGGGCACTTGGACACGTCCATTGGTTTTCATGGTGCTCATCCAGCTATCGAGGGTCTGTGACGCAGCAATCTTCCTCTCCTCGACCGAACCTTCCTTGACATTCTCATAAGCGAGGTACCACAGCAGTCTTTCGAAGTTGCTCGAGATGAGGATATCCATCGCGGGCGACAGAGTCTCTTTGACACCACTCGAGTCTTTGGAGTGTGCAGTCTCGGTTCCCTCTGAATCAACCTTCTCGTATTTGCCACTCTTCCAGAATCGGGCCAAGATATCGTTAGAGTTGGTAGCAACAGCTAGAGAGGTGATGGGGAGTCCCATCTTCTTGGCGTAATAACCAGCGAGGATGTCACCAAAGTTACCTGTGGGGACAACATATTGGAGTTGGACGTCCTCGATAGATGTACCATCTGGGAGCTGAGATTTGAAATGGAAGTAGGACAGGAAATAGTAGACGGTTTGAGCGAGGATGCGTGCCCAGTTGATGGAGTTAACGGCTCCAAGGTGGTGTTTGGCGTTGAACTCCTTGTCGGCGAAGAGTGCTTTGACGATGTCCTGAGGTTGCGTTGTTCAATGTGGTGCGGAATAATATAACGGATAAACTTACCTGACAATCATCGAATGTGGACTTTACAGCAACGTTGTGCACGTTTGCGTCCGTAACGGTGGTCATCTGAGCTTCTTGGATGGGTGAAACTCGGCCTTTCGGGTGCAAGATGAAGATGGAGATGTTGGCCTTGTTTCGCAATCCATAGATGGCGGCACTATCAAGACAAACGAGGTTCGGTACACGTATAAGATAAAATATGGTCGAGTCATACCTTCCAGTATCTCCGCTCGTCGCTCCGACAACCGTCAGCTTTTCAGGGGTATCGTTGGGTCCCTTCTTCGCATTTCGTCTCAGTAGGAAGAATTCAAAGAGGTTTCCAAGCAACTGCAAAGCAACATCTTTGAAGGCAAATGTAGGTCCATGGAAGAGCTCCAAAACAAAAGTCTTGTCGTTCAGCTTGTGAAGCGGTGTAACGTCGGGGTGTCGGAAAGTAGCATAGGATTTCTCGACCAAGGAACGCAGTTCCTGCTGCGAGATTTCTTCTGGTGAGATGTAAAGCGATAGAACTGCTACTGAGAGGTCAACAAAAGAGTAAGAGCTCCATTTTGTTTGCCAATCCTCTGGCAAAGATGGGATCGTTTCGGGGATGTAAAGTCCTCCGTTGGGTGCAAGGCCAGTCAGAACGGTCTGTGGGACTGCGTGTTAGCTCTAGAATGTTTATGCAATGAAATAATGACCTCCTCGAAGCTCAAGCGCTCTGATCCTCCTCTTGTTGATAGGTACTTCATGACTAGTAGATGGTGGTAGTGGTGTATGTTCAAAAATTATTATCTGTCAATAATAGCACCTTGATCGGCAATACAGATTGGAGATACATTTCCGATCTTAACCGATAAAGCCGAGACTAAATCAGGCAGGAGATAAGATTATGATTAGTTAACTATCAGTAGCACAGCCACCAATCCACCGCATCACGCAACCCGGCAACAACGCTCGTTTCAACATCAACCACTATTCTGCTCAAAGATTTTCAGCGTACTGAACGTCTGTGTCAAACCTCTAAAGTCTGGAATTTAATGTTATCTCTATGCTTTGGTCTCTCATATACTATGGATGAACTCAAAATTTTTCTACGTTCGAATCGGCTAGGGCTATCGACATCTAAAGGAGCTACAGACCATGCATTGGCATAGCCATTGAATACTATTATAATCCAGTCCAGGGAACACGTAGCAGTATATATTCACGTGTTGATACCCGAACTATACACGCAGCACATCAAGGAACTGAAGTTTGCTTTTGGTCCTTCATATTTGCTACCTCAAAAGATGGACGGCACAGAATGTAAGTTATGGTTTATCAGCTTTTACAACGTAATGAATAATTTTTCTAATTGTCATTTGCAGTACCTGTCTCACTTCGTGAGTGTCAGTGACTAAAATTTGAACGACGGTTCTGAACGAAGTCTATCAGAATTTTCCCAGTCTGGTTATACCCTCCAGCTTGCAACGACGAATGGATCAAAGCACAAAGAAATCCAGACGCATATTGACCCGTTGGCACCTTCTGAGGTATATTTTTGCTGATCTTTCAAGTGATCCTAATAACTTATACGAAACGGGATAGAGTTTAGAGTTCAACAAACTTTTGGAGCTATACAAGTGCTCTGCCTGGCGACCAGCTTTTAGCGACCACGAAAACCTGACATCAAGTCGAGCGGCCTTGAATGAAATCTTACACCAGCAGCAAGCTCAGGCAGACGGCCTCGCTGCACAGTTAATGGAACTGGCTGGTAGTCTCCTGAACACCATGACGCAAATCAAGCATACTCAAACCCAACTTACGCTCTGCGATTCATTCGCTTCTCGCATATGGACTCTACCAAGAGAGATTATGGCAGAGATACTGGGCATTTGCTGTCAAACAACCACGGACCTGGGCATTACTCGTACACCACTGGTTTTGCGCCGAGTTTGCAGGTACTGGAACAACATCTTATCCAACCAAGCCTCATCGTGGAGCCGACTCCGATTGGAGTCTCGGGGCACCGTACTCACTGTACCCGACATAGAGCGATTAACCCAGGCCCTTGATGTTTACCGTGCAACATGGAAAGAGACAACTCCCCTTTCATTCGGTTTCTTCTTTGACGCTCCTCAAAAACGCACTGATCAGCACCTTCTGAACCTACTAAGCCCTGTTTTCACGGCTTGTAAACATCTATATCTCGGATCCAAGCACATAGGATGGTTCTATAGCCTTTGCCGATATAACCTACCATTTCATGATCTCCCTCATCTCCAATCACTCTACCTAAACTTTGAAGTCATGGATCCCCAGGGTAACCGCATGTACTACAATGCCCCAAATCTCACAGATCTGGAAGTGGTGCTGTGGAGGCAGGAGTATTGTCAGCTAGAGAATGTCATACCTTTCTCTCAGTTGACCCGGTTTTCAACCACGTTTCACATCGATGGTTTCCATTGGCCTCAGCCTATCTCAGCCTGGTTAAACCTTTGCAGGCCAGGTCGCAACCTTGAGGTTCTTGAAGTCAATTTCAAGAAGGACCCGTTGGATATAAAACTAGACCTATACACCGACGTAGAGCAAGGAACCATGCCTGTTATGCTGCCCAACCTGCGCAGACTGATTTTCAAGACCGAGTTTTCGGGGACCTTTATGGCCTTTGGACAACACTTCATCCTCCCCAATCTTACACACCTCACCATCGACGCGTTTCACCCTTTCCATCTCGTGAAACATTCAACTTCTATTCAAGATGCTTTGAATGGAAGCCTCTCATTCTTTTCGGGCTTGGTGGAATTGGAACTCGTCAGATTATGTCTCTCAGAAGAACATGTCCGTTCCATCTTGGAGACGACTACACACCTGAAAAAGTTCACTTTTATGAACTACCATCTCAAGTCAAGGTGGTACGGCCTTGGGTCTGCTGTGTTAGATGGCGATTTCATATTTGATCTTCTCGCGATTCAGGAGGGCATCGACGTTGCGCCTTTAGTGCCATGTCTGACAGAATTGCACTTCTTCCAATACCTTATCGGCCCCTATTCTCAGTTCGCCGCCCGTTACGCTGCTCTGGCCAAATCTCGGAACACCTATCTGAAAACGCAAGACCCTTCCAATGCTTTCAGACTCCATGTTACGGGGGAAGTGTTCCCTTATCCCAACCAAACAGCTCTCCAACATCTAAATAGGGTCGACGACGCAATTCGGGAGATGGCTGCTGGAGGCCTTGTGACCTTGCAAAGCGAAGCACGACGTCCTTTCAAGAAGGATATTCCCCCGACCAAGGACTGGTACTCGACGATTGACCCCTCTTATCCTGCGCCTCTTTAACGCCCCTTTCGTTTTTCTCTTCGTTGACTCTGTCGCTGTCAGTGAAACCCGCTGAGAACGGAGGACGAATCCTTTGCGGCACAGGATGCGATGTTCATGCTATGTACATCGCCAAACCCGGCCACCGCAGAGGATATTTGGAGTATATAAAAATTCGCCAAGTATTCCCATGGACGCCAATATGACATTTTTTGACGACGCCCAATTTGTTGGACAAGTGCTCGAAATCTTTGAGACCTCGCACGCATCGACGCCCATGTATGTAAGAGGACCTCAGTTTTAGGCGGATCAGAACAAACGTATGTATTACCCTCTGACATCGCTCTGGGATTCTTTTTCAATCTTTTTGTGGTTGAATCAATTGTCTGAACGTTTATCTAAAGATCCATCCTGTCTTTCTCGGTTCACCCAAGTGCGATGTTTCTTTCGCCACTGCCTCCCTATGTAGGGCCCACAATGCCCCACATTCATACGAGCAACCAAAAGTCCGCTATCTAAACTATGCGACCAGATGGTCGGTTATTCTTGCAGGATGCCCCATTCTATGCTTAACGCGAGCGTCAATTGAAACTCCTAGTCCGTCTGCCAAATGTTGGGGAAACCCTTTATGCATTGCCAGATACCAGATATGTAGGTAAGTTCCGCGTCCATCTTGACCCTGCATCTCGAACGGTGTCCACGAAAACACAGCCTTCAGAAATATTCAACAGACCCGTGTCGACTCTTACAGACTAATTTTTTTTAGCTCAGTCCAGATGATAAAAGAACTGAATGCGCCGTTTTATAGAGGTTCTGCACACCACTGGCTTGCCCACTAACGTCTCGATGGGTGTTAGTCGTCCTAGAAACAATAAGCATCGAGCCTTTCTATCCACGCGATGGGCAACTTTGAACTCAGCCCAGTAATGAACCCTGAGCGAGGGTGCCTTGCATCAATCAATGGACGCTCTTTGTCCAATGAGATTGCACGGAAAGGCCATTTCCGTTCAAGAAAAGTGGTTTGCGGCGGTGAGCCTGGGCGGGTGTTCCGCAAACCATCAGGCGGTGCAGAGGTCCCAGCATCACCCTGAGTTGGCAAAAAAAATATAAAATCGCCTAGACATGGTCCTTCCAACCCATCCCTCAACCCGCCCTTCTTTTCCTCTCTCACTCAAGCTTTCTACCGCTCGAAAGTCGACATCTTATCATGGTTGCCATCTTCGGTCTTGCTGCTACCTTCCTCCTCTCTGTTGTCGCTGGTCAGTATTCAGTTTGAGAATTTGTAGCTGGATGTCTCATTCTAAAGTCTCGATTCTACAGTCAATGCGCAACTTCCTGCCAATCTGCCCGCCTCATGTTTGAGTGGTACCTGTAAAGCCCTCGCTGATAAGTTCACGGTAGGTTCATGCTCATCTCATTGATTTGTATGTTCTAATGCCAGCATTATAGAGCACTACTTCCGGTGGAGCACTTTGCGCCGCTGATCCTGCCTGCTTCTGCTCGAGCGATGTCGCTAAAGGACTCGCGGATTGCTATAAATGCGCCGCTGCTGTCATTGACCAAAAGACAATTGATGACGCCCTCACTGGTAAGTTGCGCATGACTGCTGCAACTTGGTCTGATTTAAATTAACTGGTCCAAACTTTAGCCTACTCCGATGGTTGCAAGTCTACTGGACACAATGTTGATGTCACTGGCGGAAGTGGTGGAAACAGCAATGGCAGTGGAAACGGAGGCAACACTGGTGGAGCAAGTTCATTACAGATAAGCAGTTTTGCTGCTGCCGCGGCTCTTGGTGGTTTGGTTTTCCTTTGATGCATTCGAATGGTTTATTTAAAAGAAGTTTTTACCTCGATGATACCTTAATTGCAATACTGTATATTCAAAGGGCAACGGTTGTAAATGGATTGTTCATGGGGCTCTCATATACTCTTGAAGCATCTCCTCCGCGCTGGCCAGCTTACTCTGAATCTCCGGTTTATTATGCCTAGTTTCGAGATGTTCCAGTTTGCTTAGGCGCGTGGTGGTTCCCTTGCAAGCATTCAGTACATATCACAAGTGCCCACAATTGCCGCACACATCGATCTAAACTTTTCGAGGCAACTCTTTCACCTGCGACCGATTCTGAGGGAAAGAACATTCATTCGTTTCCAGGCCCCTAATGCGGCCCCATTTAACTAAGATGAAACTGGGAATAAATGTGTTACGGGCGTGTGGCCAGTGGAGCACCGTTGTCGACTTGTCGGCGCATTAAATGCTAATTGAATGGGTTCCATCATTAAATCTTACTCAAACGCTAAACGTTCATGAGTATTTAGCTCCAATGCCACCTTCTACGCTTGTCCCTGCACTCTCATCGTCGACTTGGCCAGGCATTTGAGTTACATAGTCTGGCTTGACTCGGAACGCCCTCTTCAGCGGTATCGCATAGGCTCCAATGTCGAAATTTAAACTACATCTTCATAAAGTTACAACGGTTCATCCCTTAACCTTTAAAAAATAAAGAGATGTCTACCAGTGCCGTTGTATAATCATTTGAGTTATCTTACGTGTATGTAGGGTTGATGATTGAAATAACAAATTCAATGACATAGCGAAAAAAGTTAGGCTCGATGAGTTCATAATAGTCTTCTTTTCGGACCTCACAGAGAGGCCAAAGAAAAACTATAAAGCCTAAAGCCTTGAAGCTCATTGTCGTTCCTTACTGTTCCCCGTCTTCTTACTTTCAAAGCATCCTAATCTTACCTGTCCCTTCTGTTGCAACAGTCTCTACGATGGTCTCCTTAGGTTTTTTTGCCACTTTCCTTTTATCAGCCATGGTTGGTTAGTGTCCTTAATCCCATGACTTTTAGTCAGACCGCTAACGACTGTGCGTCCTCTCGTTTGTTAATGTGCAGTCAGCGCTCAGCTCCCTCCCGGTCTCCCGCCTTCATGTGCAGCAACCAGCTGCAAGTCTCTTGTAGACAAATTCAGTGTAGGCAATCTTTCGATCCTCGAGTACAGCTTCGGAGCTTACACTCATGGTTTAGAGCACCTCCGCCGCAACAAGCTGTGCAGCTGACATGGCTTGTGTCTGTGCAGCTGATGTCGCCAATGGCATCAAGGATTGCTATAGTTGCGCCGTTGGTGCTGATGGTGGTATCGATAAGAAGACAGCTGACGATGCTTTGAAAGGCAAGCCTCAATTCCTTACCTACAGACTCCGAATACGATTGTAATAAATGTAATTTCAGCCTACTCGGATGCTTGCAGTGCCGCTGGTCACCCTGTTAACGTTAGCAGTGGTGGTTCGAGTGGTACTGGTGGTAGTTCGAACACCAGTGGAAGTGGATCGAACGCTGGTGGAAATGGAAATAATGGTGGTTCGAACACTGGTGGTGCTAGCTCTCTTCGAATTAGTGGTTTCGCAGCCGTTGTTGCACTTGGCGGATTGGCCCTTCTTTGATTCCTCCTCTCCAGTTGTAATCTACCTCAGATCCATTATTACACCACGCATTCACTAACAATCAATTCGCATTACCCATTATACATCTTCTCAACTGTATCTAATATGATCAAGATATACAGAATCATAATATCATCAGGATAGGTAATGTGAGTTCGAACGTACTAATGTATCGAGGTTTCTATGGATAAACTTCCAGCCTTTTCGTTCACGACGTTTGCAACTCTTATCCAAGTCATATCCCGAGGAGAAAACGCGAGTATCTATCTGTGCTTCTAATCTTCACAGCCGTTTTAATGCGATTGCTCGGAGTCAGCCAATTGCAAAGCGCGCACCATTGGTATTTGCTTCGAATACGCGAAGGCAGCACAAATAACCGTCATAAAATGCTTTTCTCGGAGTAACCGTGAATGTGTATACCCAGCAGTGCTTCTCGATCTTTCGCTATTGATTTCAACGCGATGTCATGGACTGAAGCTTCATCTCCGGGTTGAACATGTAGAACTCACACCAAAGAAATTAGAAATGTTTTTAGATAATTCAAGCAAGCACTTCTGCGTTCGAAGAAAGGAATCAAAAGCGTTACAGCCTCCGTTGCAACCTCGCAAAAATTTAATTCTACAAGGCATTAGCGGAATACGGTCCAGGTAGTAAACAGTCAATTGAAGGGGTGATGCCAGTATAGAAGGAAGTAATATCTTCAAAAGTTAGGGGTGGAATGCACTAGTAACATTATGAACCAGAGGGGCCAAGAACCGTTTTGCCCTTTAACTCAGTTATCCAAAATCCCATATATGTATGTAGGGCCAATGAATGGTGCTGCAGATAACCAGGCGTCAGCTGAGGGATCCCAGCTCATGTCAGACTTGTGTCATATGAACCTGGTGCACATGGTCGACACCACCGACTGTTCGCACTGTCTCGCACCATATATATCGGACCTGGCTCACGTTCTTCTCCATAGCGCCCTGTGGCACATTAGGGTTGCAATAGTGCTTATGGCTTAAGAAGACCAAAGCTTTCATTCGATCGTGTGTATAATAAGCTCTGTTGCATGTGCTTACCCGACCTGACAAGCTTGTTTACTTGTCCCGAGCGGCTTTAAGAGTGAGAGGCCGAGAAAACCACGAGAGTCTAACGTGGCTCTTTTGCTTCTTCATGAAAGAAGCTGCCTATCGGAGCGTATTGGGCCAATAAATCATTCAACGACCCTCAATTCATCCTTCTTCCCTCTCTAGCTGAATAAATTAATGTGCCCCTTAGTAACATGTTATGTACATACCCCGTTCATATCTATGGCTGTGTATCAGATAGTGGGATGAGGCCCGGAGCTTCCATAAGAATCATCAAAATGGCTGCCCAGAACTTGAATTCTCATTGTCCACGATACATGACTTATGTACGCCTTTCGATGGCATAGGTATCTGTGCCAGTGTCTTGGACAAACTGATGGAAGATTTAAATTGGTACTGGTTGTTGATGATTTATTCGAAGGAGTACCAAGTGGCAAGGAGGTCATCGATAATGAGATCCCCTACAGGCCACTAGGAACGTTTGATTGCCCAGGGGGTATCAGGTGTTGATGCGGCCAATTTCCCCAGGATGCGCCACCTGATCGAGATCAATGGTGATCGAAACAATGGCCAACTGCCGGTTTCGCAGTGTTTCCCTGTTTCCACCCTTGTAGACATGATCTTATCTGACTCCTGAGCGACATCACCCGACTACAGTTGTAAGCTGCATATTCGTCGACTGGAGAGCATCTGTGCTATGAAACCTGCTTGAGAGTGGGACACGCAAGCGAATCGTGTCGACGTCAAGCGCCGAGATCAGTAACTCAGCAGTCCGTTAAACGCCGGTCAAAATAATAGGCCGACAGACTACAGTCATCCAACACAACTGGTTCAACTCAAATTTAATCACTGACGGTTGGACGGCGTTTTTTGATATAGGGACTTATGTAAAGGTACAAGTAAATATATTTACGGGCAACCATCAGAGCCCTCAGGAGCCCTCAGGTCCTCCGCGCTTTCCACTTCGAAGACCAGGCCGTCGATCCACAACTTGTGTTAAGTTCCCAATTTTCAGAATGTTCCATAGCCCAAAGATAAGGCCGGTCACCCACATCCGCCCATACGCTGAAAATATGTGTTGGGCGCTCGCACGACGCTCGCATTGGACCCGACAAATTCTGCAAAGCCTCACGGCCGAAACGATAGCACCACCGGAGTAGTTCGGCAAACAGCTGGCCGATCACTTATGCAGTTCCCAAGGACAACGTTGACTGATTCATAATAGTGGTATATGTGTTGATACAAATACAAATGGGTTTTGGTAACTGTGGTACAAACTCGTCAGAGATGGTGTTTCGAATGTGCAAAGTGCACAGGGATCAGAAGGCGTCCTCGGCGGTGGAAGGGAATGGATTTGATATGGAAAGGGAGCAAATCAGAAGAATACGGGAAACTACCTACGAATAGATTAAGAAAACGCAAGGATATGGTGCGAATAAATATGCAGCGAATGAGGTCGTGGCATTTGGAATTAGCAGAGGGAAAAAGGCGTTGCTTGAGAGACGTGTCGAATGTTTAGCAAGACGCAATAAGCCCAATAGCGAAGAGAAAAGGGGGGTTATAAGAGTTTTACGCCATCTCCTTCGGTGGTCATACTTTTGACACGAGGTCAGATGGCTTATTTTCGATTTCAGAAGTAGAGTCCGGTCGTGTGTCCAGTTCAATATGTGAGTGGGAGGCGACTCTTTCATGCTCAGTTGTCACTGCAATCTGGAATCCCCTATACTCGTCAGAAAAACGCACGGAAAACAGAAAATAGCGATCATACCCTCAGATCTCTGGATTTTTTATCGCCAAAGAAAAATCGCCTGAACCAACTTGATTTTGATTTCCCGTCTTCGTTATCACTGTCGAAATACTTTGGGAATGATGCCATGGGTGTGAATGAGCTAGTCCCCGCCGCGGGAGACACTGGGGAGACTAGTTGATGATCCTGATTCGTTTGATTGGATACCGATGACTTGGAGCCCACAGAGAAAGCAATATCACCAATCTGTCCCCCACTAAGCTGTGGATTATGGTGATTGTTAAGTCTGCGACCCCGTTCTGGTGGTAGACCCCCCGAGCTTGGGAATTCTTTATTGCTCTTCCTTCCTGATACCCAGAAGATTGCCACAGCATTGACGATAATCTAAATGAGTGTGGGGGCTAGATGTCAGTTTCAAGTATACGGATCAAGGCAGTGACGCCGAGTGGCACCGTCCAGTAATGCAATGAGGACTCACGTCACCACTGCAAGCAGTTAAATTGACCCATGCCAATTCACGACCATTCATAACGATAAGAATAACGATGTTAATCTGTGTAAAGTACAGTCCAAATCAGTAAAATTGACCCAGTCAAGACCTCGGGCTGAGGAGCCGTACCGTTGACGTCGTCAGTGCGACGAGGGCGGCACTGTGAGTCAAAACACACGAATGTAGTCAATCAGCAATCAATAATTGACCAAGGCACAGCCTTATCAACTCAGTTGAGACGCGGCACTCACATGCAGGTTCGGATGGCCAAACGGCGAACACCAGAGCTCATCAGCCTTGATCGTACCAGTGGATAGACAAACATGAATGTGAGGAACAGGTTAATGTAACTGTCAAAGGACAATAAAAATGATCATGAGTCCTCCGAATAGAACGCAGGCAGCAAGCAAAAGGAAGGAGGGGGCACTGACATGTCGTAAACCAAAAGAGGGATGGATGCTAGAGGCTTCAACCCAATGACGCATGCACCGTTGTCTGCGGTTTCATAGATTGGGCCTGGGGTATCAAAATCAGCCAAAGTGGGAAATAGAGTTAGAGCAGAGTACAAACCTCCCAGCATCAATGTCATCACTATACAATATAGCGAGACAGAGACGATGCAAGTTAGATACACCGGGCTCTCGAAACGTCTGATGCCAACCGTTGGCGACCACACTATGTGCACTTTCTCCGCTGAAGACAAAATATGAGTCATGCGCATAGAGAAATTAAGCCACCGTAACTCACCAAGGAAGGCGTACACGAAGAATTTTGCACTCGAGTAAAAGATAACGCAGACATAGATCGCCGAGATGCAGACTGCCTTTGAATACTCCAGTCCCACTCCAAACACGAGTAATCCGCCTAAGTTGCGAGGTTGCGTTGTCAAATCAAGTTCAGATTCAGAAAAAAAAAATTGAAGAGAGCTACGCACTTGCAAGCAGAAAAGCCCATGAATCACAGAACATCAAGATCACAGACAGACGTGGCCAAGGCATCGTCTTCAAGCCATGAAACGTTAGAGACTCGTATTGCACCCGTCGCGAGATGCAATGGGACAGAATAGCAAAGCCTACGAGTTTATCACAAGCATCAGGTTAATGTTATAAACAGACCAACCCAACATCGAGAATAAACGGGAGAACGCAAAAAATGAAAAGTTGCAGGTTAGATGCGTTAAATTTTAAGCCAGACGGTGAATAGCGGTTACGCACCGATGAAGTAAACCAAGGCACACATCATCTGAAGCCCAGGCGACGGAAAGAAGACGGGGTGAGGTGCGGTTGGCGCCATGGCGCTATGAGGAGTAAGGAGTGGTCAAACGGTCAATGTTGGTGGTGGTTGGTGAGGAACAGTGTCGCCTATGGTGAAGTACCAAGCGGAGGGGGAATCAATGATATATCCGATGCGAGGGTTGGTGCCAGCGTAGCCTTATAAGTCTTGAGATCTAAACGTAACGTCAGGGGTTCGTAAACGGTCAGAGATTATTGACAGGTTTGTAATCGTCAGAGGGAGGGGGGGTGATGAGGGGAGGGAATTGGAAAAAGAGGACAGGATTCAGGGAGAGGCCCTCTGAAATCGAAATTGAGATGCCGGTTAAGCTGGGCTGGAGCTATGGTGCGTAGATGCGTGTTTAGATGTGTTTGAAAAGACATCTTTGGTATCAACCACATCCAAAGTCTGCCCTGGCTTTGGTATCAGGGGGCTATAGCCGTTGGAGAGATTCATAAGACAGAAAGGCATGTGGCGATATTTGCGGAAACGGATCTCGTGAGCGCACTCACGAGGGCGAGAAATCCCCTGATAGTTATCACCGTCATCGCTGCTGCATGCAAGTGATGGAAAACATATCAAATTCAATTCTACTCCTCTTTCGAAGTGTAACCTTTCGAGTTGCATGGTATGTTCGTCTTCAATGACGAAGAAAGCCAGTGTCGATGAGCAGGAATGCGGGGAATCTCTTCCGCAAGGCGGCTCCCAGCGGCTCCCCCGCACGGAATTTTTCCTAGAAGGATATAATAATTTTTGCCCAGTGAAATGACGATTTCACCCAAATAGATAGCCGAATTGGTTATTGTCTGGCAAATAAATTTCAGCGCACCAAAAGCGTCATTAGCCGTCGTCATTTCAGGAAAGTGAAGAAAAATGCAGCAATAAAAATAGGGCCTTGATCAATCGATGACAAGCTATAAAACGTCTTGCATTTTAGTGCGTTTCACTAGCCTTTTTTTTCCCGTTCTGAAATAGATGAAGGACTTCAGAAACAAGCACAAAAAAGTGTTCTGGCATCCGGTGCGTTCCGCAAGTCCTCTCTATTCACCAGCCATCCTTGTGAAATTGTTCCATACAGTCTGATACAGAGGACTCGGATGATATAAACTTTAATGCCTCTCCATTTGGAGTGGCCGCTCTGTATGCCTTTCTTTGGATCTTCAGACAATAACCTAAAAAACCTCAGTTCAGAGGTATAGAGATGATAGAGCTTCATAAAATCAGCGTAACATTGAAGCCTGGATTCCTCTAAAGCGTTGGGTGTATAGGAACAAACCCAAAGGTTTTTGGGTCCAAAAATCGAGCTCGCCTAATAGCGCTGGGTAGTGCGCCGGTTCAGGAAGGCACCACCTACCAAGAGGTATGTAGAGCCTAGAGCCAGATCATAGCAAACTCTACCACCATGGAGAATAGATCCTAAAATAACCAAAAAAATAAAAAAGAAATTTAAAAAAGAAACAGGCTCTGTTCCAATCCCAACAAATTTGACAAGGAGTGCAAGTACGTACATGCACTACATCGCGCGATAATATCAGATAATATCCCAGGTCCCAGGTTATAATTTAAACCTCGTCGGTGTTTCTAGAGCTTGTGAACATTAAAATGGAGGCTAAGCTGAGCAAGTCACTGAGATTCGAGTGCTAAGAGCTTTGAAGATTGTGCGTACACTCGGACAGCAATCGGGGAATGCCGATGGACGCCCAATGGCCTTCTGTCACGAGAACCACTGATGGATCATTCTCAGCTGAATCGCAGCTGGCAGTGGTAACTGGTTGCCCTCCGGCACTCAAAAATCAAGGGCCCTTTTCAATTTTCTTTCAGAGTCGAGAACAGAAAAAAAAGGTCTATGACTCTATGTATGGCAATCAAACCATTCGTACCCCATTAAAGCAATCTACGATTTCCGCAGAAATTGCCACTTTGATGCAAACGATTCACGAAATAGAGTCTGTTGAACGGATCTGTCAGTGGCATCCGCAAAAATGATGAATGGGAATTGTGGTGCCAACCCAAAACATTCCCCTCACACTCACACAGCAAAATGTCAGGCATAAAAAAACGGTGGAATTGTTCAGAGAAACTACGGACATATACTTGCACTGCCTAGCACTACAGATCAAAGAATGATGGTGCATTGTAGATCAAACTGAAACAGAAATTGCAAAAAGAGAAAACGAGAAGGGGGGTTCACAATGACACGTAAGAGAGGCATGGCAGAAATTTCATATTGAGAACTATAACAAGAAGTCAGCAAATGTTCCTGAGAGTACATTAAGAGACGGCATACCTAAACTTGTGAATTGGAACATAAAAATCATCTTCTTTACTCATCAGCCTACTCATCCTCATCACTGTCATCTTCGGCCTCTTCAAGCCACTGTAGCCGGTACGTGAGTAAATTGTTGAATACGCGATATGAAAAAACACACCTTCAAGAATGGCTCGCTAGCCTTCCTGACTTTCTTGCTGGTATCCTTGTCGACGTACTTCTTGCTAACATGAGTACCCCATTGAACAATCACCTCTTCCTCAAGAAGATCATGTTGATAAAGGGCCATCAGGATTTTCGGGACCGCAGACACAAGATCGGGATGAGAAAAGCCGACGAATCGCTCAATGCCACCCAAGAGCGATTTCTGGTGCTTATCCGAGGTGACGAGCTATAAGGCAAAATTAATTAACAATGATGAAGTCATAGGTCAGCAAAAAAAGACATACCTTGGTGAACAACGCTGCATACTGAGGAATTTCAGCCACGATATTTTCAGAGAAAAGGGCCTGTACGATGACGGTCACAGCCTTGTGCTTCTTCTCAATGCCCAACTCTTGTGCCTTCTGGAAGATGGCGACAGAGAGGGCTTTAGGGTCCTTCTCGTCGTTGTCCTCAATCCAGCGACCAAGAACGGCGTAAGGGCTGTTGGCATCTTCATCGCTTCCGTCGTCGTCACCGCCAATAACGGCAGCAGCCATGCTACCTTCAAGGGCTTTCATACGTTGTTTCACAGCCTCAGGAGAGGTATCTGCGACCCAGTCGTCGTTCTCGATGGTGGCATCCTTGTTGAGTTCGGCAGCCTCGGCTTTGATCTTCCTGGTGATGGCGTCATCACTTTCTGCTCCTTCGTCAACGGGCTCGGGCGATTCACCAGTAGGATCGGGATTGCCACCTCCACCGACACCAGAAGCAGCGTCGCCTCCAGTATTCTTGTTCTTGCCCTTCTTGATTTTGACGGGCGGGTTCTTGACGATGAACGTGGTCAACTTGTGGCGCATGTCGACCCCAGTACGCTCTCCGCAAGCCTTGCAGTCACGGATGATGTCCTCGCTACGTCCCTGTTTGATGATGACGAGTTCGGTTTCAGGGTTTTTGCAAGATTTGCAGAGGACGAATTTATCGATGAAGACATCGAGCAGCTCGCGTAGACGGTCGGCATTGTGTGCCCCGTTGACGATATAACGGTCGTTCTTCTCATCGAAAGTGGTTTGTGCACCGAGCTCACAACCGAAGAACTTAGTGGTGTAGGTAGGGGGACGGCTAAGGGCCCGAGCGACGTCGGACATGTTGGGAATGACAGTCTTGATGCCATTTCCTTTTCCTTCGATCTTAGTGGTAAGAAGGGGCATACTATGAATTTTATTAGCTGCGTTTAATGGTTTCATGAACGTTAAACTCACCGATAGCGATAAAACTTGTCATCGACATCGCGGCGAATGTTCACAATGGTAGCCATATTGGGCGGTATTTAATAAATTTCAACGCTAAAACCACGCGAGTAAAAAAAGAGGTGTCAGATGGTTTCAAGACGAAAACAAAGATGAAATTTTCTTACAACACGACAGGAAGAACTAGGCAAATATCTTTTGTGCTGCGGTATAGCAATTGTAGGTCGAAGCATGAAACTTAATACTCTGTCTTGGGAGAAGAGTATGAAGGAAATAGACGAAGTGTTGGACGAAATTGTGAAGAACTTTGTTTCTGGGCCTTCACAGAGTTGTTTCCAAGACTAGATGGTGGTGGTCAGGAAGAAAGAGTGGTCGGTGAGCAAGAATGTGGATGAGGACACTCTGCGAATTAAATATTACAAGGACAAGCCGAGTTTGCACACGTTGCTGTTCAAAACTTTTGTCACACACGGCAAACACCCCGGCACTTCCGGCTGACTAATCGGTCCCCATCACCCTCCCGCTCTCAGGGCTTTTCGCTTCTACCTCAGTCTACCCCATAATTTGACTCATTTAATGCATTTATTCGCACTACAACACTAAATACACTGCACAATGCTGTGTCCAAAGAGAGTGGAAGTTTGACTACGCAGTTGACACTGGTAGTGCTGCGTGCACAAGCATGACTCAATCGCGGCGATTGCGAGTTGATCCATCGTCCAAATATAAAATTGTTACGCTAAGAATGCACAAAAAAAACACTAGAGTCCATGTAGCAACGACAGCTACGCGTAATCATCCCATTAGTAAAACCACAGTCGGCTGTAGTTCGATCACATGTACCAGAAGGATATCACTGGCTCGATAACGCACAATTTGATCGAAAGCTTTGAATTGTAAAGCGTGTAAGGATGTGGGCTTTGGGCAATCGAATTCCATGACTATGACAAGCCATCAGAGGATCGGAAGGATCATGAAGATAGCTAGAGACACTCACAGGTTTACCGCCAGAAACCTCACTTTAGCTTGGTCATCGTTCCGAACCAGGACAAGACGTTTTTTTCCGCTCAAAACCAGTGGTGAGAACTGCGAATGGAGCGATAGAGTTTCTGAGTGGATATTCTTTGGAAGGTTTCGTTTCACCGAGGTTCACTGCTGATTGACGTCAAGCCCCCCCACATCGCCACAGTAGGTAGTCTCGTTAGGTGAAGTAGGAGGACAAAAATGGCATCAGGGCCAGCGGTATGTCAATGGCCGGTATGTCAATGGGACCCACACGTCACAGTGTTGAGTATACCTAGGGATAAACAGTGCAGCCGAGACCGACAAAGGGTGGGTTTTCCTCAGGCCCTGGAAATATTCCTTTTGAACTGTGAGTACAAGACAAGCAGCCAGTAATCTAGGCGCTTCAAGGCTGCGGCATTTTCCCCAAGTTCCAATGGATATCATAATGCTGACGCTGTCGAGGTCGAGAACAGGACAGCAAGAGCACAGCAGAGTAGGCAAGCATTGATCCCAGACTAGAGCAAGCATTCATTAATTGCAGTACCAGGCTTTCTTTTATTCCAGATGCAAAAGCTATTAAACTAGAGTTGCCAGAGTTGAGTTGGGTAGCCGTAGGTAGACCAGAGAGACGAAGGCAACAGAAGGGATGTTGAACCTCCCAACCCCTTTCGGCATTTGCCGTGCTCCCCATCAAATCATGCGAACGAACTGATGCTCTTCTCGTTACACTTCGACCTTAGCATTCAGACTATCACCACCAAAATCACGAATCGAGAAATGCGCAGTGAGAATTTCTCGTCATGGATCGAAGTTGACGGAAAAAAGCTACCAGAATTTCAAGTAGAAGAAACAAAAGAAAACGGAATCAAATACTTGACTTGCTGGATTCCTTCAGAGGCTGGAAAGGTGATTATTGACCCCTATTGGTATCCTTATGCATATGTATGACGACGCTAAGTACGCCTCCCATTATTTTTTGCAGTCCTTTCAGGTTTGTGTTCATGATACGGATAGAGAAATCAATGTCGGTTTTGGTATTGGGATCGACGGCAAAGATCTTCCCGGCCGGGTGCTTTTTCGTCTGGATAAAGACTCTGAAGAAGAACCTGATAACCCGTCAGCCATCGTCAGAGGATTTCAACCCTCAAGAAAAAAGTTCCAGCCGTTTGCATTTTCAAAATGCATAATTTTACGTATCTGTCTTTTTTATTGCTCGTGGCGAAGTTGTGCTGATTTTAGGAATTTTATTTCGTCGTTAGCTGACGATGATACAACGGGGCCTGAACCAGGCTCAAAGGTTGGACAGATTGAAGTTGATCTTACAGAGGTTGAGTTTCGAAAGTCGAAGAAAAGGAAGCGAGTGAAGGAGGTGTCTACTCCTGCTCGTGGAGTGAACGAACGACGACACAAGGGCATCATTCATTGCGTTGAGTGAGGAATCTTTGACGTTTTCTTCTGTGATCATTTTAAGATATTCATGGCATATTTTTAGGCTAGGAGAAGCTGTGAAGCTCGAAGAAGAATGCGACGAGGTCGAACTGGACGTCGTTGATTGCATCAGCTCAAGTCGTGATCTCGTCACTTTCGTGTTTAAATATCGACCAATGGGTTCTCCATCCTCTCTCGATTCACTTTACATTTTTTCTGACTTTAGTTTACCTTGGATCATTTATATAGACGTTCTTAGAGCGGAGAGAATAGCCCCTCCGCTCATCCATCCAGAAGTTATCAGACTGGACCAAGATTCGGAGGATGAAATCAAGGAAGAAGAACTCGATCGACGGATAGAGTTCTTTAAAGTGAGTCAAATTATAAGCCCGTGTTTTTTTACCTGCTTATTAGCACTCCTCTTCTATAGAACGAAGCAGAAAGTCTCAAAAAGCAGTTGGAGGCTTTCGACCAAAAGGAAAAGCGCAGGGCGCTTAGGCCTAGGCCTGGAGGACGAACAAAGTCGAAACCCAAAGATTGACCCGAACGAGTTTTTTTCTGCATTTTTGTGTGATCATGGCATGAGATTGAAATCGAATGAGGCACTCCGGATATTGGGCAATGTGTTTGAGGGTTAAGGGATTTGAATGGCCTGGAGTGTTCGATTGCGACGAACTCCAATCAATCTAAAGCGCTTCGGATTCTGTTTAATTGCTACGTAAAAGCACTTGGATTTTTTTTGCCAGATTCTCGTGGATCCTGATAAAATCAAAACCGTTTTAGAAATTGGTCCCGAATTCGCTTTTGCATAGTCTCGGTTAACCCAGCCTCTCACTTTGAGGGCTTACCCAATT
>NHTK01005936.1:0-28524 GCA_002938355.1 Panaeolus cyanescens | reverse complement strand
TTCATTGCGTTTGACTATTGGTGCAATGAGCAAATTGACCAAGAATCAATGAGAAGAGTCCTTACTGTATGTGGAATCTATTTTCTCTTTTTTCCTTTCTTCATGGCGGTTTTGGTTAGACTTGGCGACTGCTGGAGGTCTCCCATATTGTTGTTTTGTGGAAAATAGTCGCAAGTTGGAAAAGAGAGGATTAAGACAAGAATGCCTTTGGACTCTCCATACGGAGAACACCAGCATTAGTTTCTCTGATTAATTCATGAGTCTCAATGTGCGATTGCCGAGGTCGGGCAATGAGACTCAAAAGTTGAACGTTGGAGTTGTAGCAAACCGAAGAAGAATCTCACGCGTGCCGCGCCAACCCCGCCCTCGGTTATGTCAACTCTGTACTATTAACTAGATTATGTTACAAAAAGGCTTGGGCTTGAAGATTCCAAACACGACAATAATCCCCTCCTCGTCGAAGCAACTCGTCATGTGTACCCTCCTCCACAACAACAGAATCATTAATATACCTAAAAATCCAAAATTAACCACTGACGCGCTTCAGTACTTTAATTACTCACAATATAAGATCAGCGTGTTTCGTCAAATTCCCAAATCGATGAGAAGAAAATATCATGGTCTTGCTCATTCGGAGCTTTCTTAATCTTTCGAATAAATCTGTACATCTTGGTCACTAATGTTCTCAAAGGACAGCAATGTTATGATAAACGCACCATGTTCTGCTGTAGGATCTAGACTTGCAGACGGTTCATCAAATAAAAGTAATCCCACCATGCCTTCAGATACGACCGAACGCATAAACATCCTCGATCTGTGATCACGTTAGCTCTAAGCAACCAACCCTCGCCATTCAACTCACAAAGCAATCCTTTGCTGCTGCCCTCCGCTAAGGCCCCTGGTTGTCGTACTTCCTCCCCTAAACGCGCTTCTAACACCTGCAAGGTCCACAGGCCTTCCAAACAGTGTTGTTGTCCCCTCGGGTAAACTCGAGTATTGGTCCTGTGCAGTTCCTGGCCGTTGCAAATATTCTTCATACTTCTCTGGCAGCTTTTCAATAAATGCGTCTGCGCCCCCTAGCTTTGCTGCCTGTTCAATCTTGGAAAAATCGGCGTCGTGATAGGGGTCTCCAAATGCGATGTTATCTTTCACCTTTTCCATGTCAGCTATCAGAATGTGAAAATAATAACGCAACATACAGAAACAGGGAATAGTGTATAATCCTGGAAAAGTACAGAAATGGCACGTCGAAGGTCCCCAAGTCGTATTGTAGAAATGTCAATTCCGTCAACTAGAATCTGACCCTCACATGGGTCATAAAGCCGTGCAATAAGTTTGAGGATAGTGCTTTTGCCTGACCCGTTGTTCCCAACGATGACCTATGTAAAACGACGTCAGCATAAAAATCAGGCACCTAATGGAACACGTACGCAAAGCTGGCCCTTCTCGATTTTGAAGCTAACATTATGCAATGCGTACTCAGGGCTATCTGGATAACGAAAGCTGACATTTCGAAATTCCACTGAAATTCCACTGGCTAAGCTCTGGGCGTTTTCAGGAAAGGACAGGCCGAGGTTTTCTTCTGAAAGGCGGGTCAAGTGTGCCTGTGCCTCGAGTTGCATTTTGGTGGGCTTGACGGCAACTTTATTGGGTATCTTGTTGATTTGGTATAGTTGTCGGACAGCCAGACAGCTCTCTGAAATAGATGCGGTATCTCGAGCTAAACGGACAATGGTATGTGCAAATGCTGTACTGGCGGAAGTGATGAGCTCCAGAGAGGCTAGGGAGACAGGAACGGTCATGGGTTTTTGCACGGCACGAACAGCAAAAATAAGCTATGTTGAAGTCAGAAAGCGCTACGACAGGTTGGACTGAGCTAACCTCTGGTGAGCCCCTTAATAGCTCTATTAGTATGCCATATAAGCTGGTTTGCCATCTCATTAGTTTGTGGTCCCTGATACTCTGCCTATACGGTGCAGCACCTATGGGCATGCGTTGTACGACTTGCTGAAAGCCTGGAGGGAGCTAAGATAGTCATCCAAAAGAGTCGACTTCAATGACGAACGTTTTATAATGAATGGCGCTAAACCCGATGCAACTATTTCTTTTCGGTGAATAGGGTTGGAGATTAGGCCCTTCAGGCCTTCGGATTGGACAAAGTCCTTGTTATTGGTCGTGGCCGCCCAGACTGGATAATGGCAATTGAGTTTCCACTGAGGTTAAAAATATTAGTTGCTTACTCATTTCGGTTTGAGTGGCAGTGAAGACACTGGAATACTCCATGAACATGACGATAAAGGAAGGAACGATTAAAAGCCAGCTATCCTCTTGCTGCAGTAGGACGCGATACAGGACGAGCATGGATGTGAAGAGCTCTAGTGTGACGCAGAACAACCTGACGATGGATGAAATGACACTAAAGGCAATCGTTTGGTCATAGTGTTGGGGAGAGGCTTGTTCGAGCTGCTGTTGGACTGCTGGATCGTCGAACGTTGGGACGTCGAGGCGTGCATTGGCCTTGAACATGTGTATGGAATAGAAGCGTCTTATGTACCGATTGAGAGGCCGAGTAATCCATAGAACAGCAGTTTGGGAAAACCGAGAGGCTACAACACAAACCGATGAACCTAGCACAGCATTAAAAAGTTTATGACTGTCCACAGTTCTGTGATCGACAGCAGTTTGGACCTGCAATACAAGTTCAGTAGGTTGACCACTTTGAAGCATCAAATAGTTACAATTTCGAGTAGTTGTGCCCTGTAAGAAAGCTTTGTGGCAGGAATCAAAGACACGACAAGCTGAAGGATGATATATAAGGTACACAACACAGTACATTCCTTGACCGAAGCCAGGTCCTTGATCATTTGCCATATTTCTGGGAACGATTCAACGACCGTGATCAAGGCATCCAGTAAAGGCCAGCTCCTGGAACGTACTGTACGCTGTTCCGTGTATTGGTCCCATATACCTATCTTTTCGTACTTGACGGTGGGTGCATGAGGATCAAATGTACCCTTTGCTTCTATATATGTTTGTTTTTGAGCTCGTCGTCGTCGAGAGTTGAACATGGTAGATGACGTCAAAAAACACACGATGCTAAGTACTTTTTTACATATATTTGTCCTTGTAAATCCATGCAAGTCCCACGTCACTTTGCCCCTGTTGAATCGCCGCCCGATACCATTTAGCAGCCTCCTTCTTGTTTTTCTTGCATCCCTTTCCATTTGCAAGACAAAACGCCAAATCTCCCTGTGCATCGCAATCTCCAAGCCTTGCAGCAACTGCATAATAGCTCTGATACAAGAAGCACATCAATTCCATCAACCCTGCTTGGAGAGATTATGTTGCTCACCACTGCCATCTTTTGGTCTTTGGGCACTCCCCATCCATGGAAGAAACATTGACCTACTTCATAAATCGCAAGGACGAGCTCACTCTGTTCGTGACATTAGCTTATATACGACCTTTAGATGAAGGCTAACCCACCTGGACTGCACCTACGTCCACATCTCTACCGCCTGTCCGCACCTTCTCCAAATCATCGACTGCATTCTCCGCTGCTTTTCGTAGCCACTTAAACCCTACTTTCTCATTCTTAGCGCAGCCCCATCCATGCCTGAGTGTTAGCCCATACATGAGCATCCCAACACCACAGCCTCCACCCTCGTTAGCGGAACGCTCAAAACATCGCGCGCTCTCTTGCAGTCGATTTGCTTCATGATGTTGTATGCCTAGCTGCAGATAATCTTGCGGTGACATTGGTCCCTGGGGCGTTTGCCGGCCTGAAGTTGGACTCCCTTGTCTTGATCCAGACCTCGACGAGGTTGTCTGTTCTGGCATTTGTCCTGGTACAAGATGCCGACTGTCCGTTGGCGAGGGAATGGCATTCTCGTATTGATAATATGAATAGTTGCTGTATACACTGACAGGCGAGGACCTTCCAGAGCTCGGTCCTGCTTGTGCATTCGATTGTGAGTTTGGGTGTAGGGTCTGGTTGGCTTGTGGGCTCGAGGGGTTAGTTGATGGTCCACGCATATTTGATGGCTGTCGTTGGGAATGGTGTTCTGAAGGACTGCTTTGAGCAGTTGGACTTTTAGATTGACTGTTGTCCATAGATGGCCGCCCATAATCAGATACAGCATAGCTATTTGCCTGTTGAGAGGGTCCATTAGGTTGGGTTTGGTAGTTTGAAAGCGGTGATCTTGCATAGCCTGCTGAGGATGCCGGGGCTGCGGACCTGTTACCGGTTGGTGTGGGTGAGTTGCGAGTCGCGATTCTCTCAAGAACAACCTTCTTTTGCTCTCGCATATCTGGAGGTAGCTGCGGTACGACGCTTTCACCCATAGCCTCCGCATGCATAGGGTTGGCGGATTCATGGATGGGTGTATTGGCGGCGATTGGTTTAACAAGGAGAGGAATTGACCGTGATGAAGACGATTGGTATGATTCCTCCTTTGCATATTCTCCTGCAGATGACACAACGACAGTCGGAAGGGGAGAATTGAGCGGAGATGATGAAGATGTATAAGAACCACCCTGAACGGCGCCTTGTGAGACTGATGGTGTATTGTTATGGGACAGATGGCGGACTCCGTTAGGATTTCGCGTGGCAATTTCTGTATCTGTCGAGCGCCAGGAATCCCGTAAAGCAGGTGCACTAGTAGTCATATCTGAATATACACTTGATGTGTTGTCATTGAACATTCGTCCAGGGGATGCTCGATTAGTGAGTGGATGTTGGCTATGCTCTTGGTAGATGGCATGTAAATAACGGGAATCTGTTGAGACGCGAGTACCGTCAGGTGCCCAATATGAAGCATCGGCAGAAGATGTTGTCGCAACAGAGTCTCTGGCAAATTGACTATGGAGAAGAGGGGATTGAGGGGGCGCATTTCCAAGACCTGATTGACGAGAGGGAATTGTCAGCGACAAATTTGCCATCTGTTGTTCGACAGGTTGTGATTGGTACGAAGGGGTTGTTGGATTGGAATCATACTGGGAGTAAAAAGAACTAGCAGTTGTAGGTGTTGGGTTATAATCATAGGCTTCGTCGTATTCCGAGTCCTGACCATAAGATGGACTTGTGACAAATAAGGATGGACCCTGACTTGAATTGTATTGGGTTTCATTCGTGTCATAGTAGTCATCGTATGGGGAGACATAATCCTCTTCTGGGATGGGTGCTGCTGCTTGAGATGAAGCATCAGCCTGTGGTCGTTGTTGGTCTCTAGCGGCCCTTTGGTATCTTCTAGAGGATGCTCGTCGTACAAGAGATGTTAGAGGTGATTCTGACTGGCTAAGTGTGATATTGGGGTTGTAGTCTCTAGTACTTTGTACGACGTACGAGGTCATTAGAGAGTCGTCATTAGTCCGGTCGTCTGTTCCCGTGTCTTGGCTTGTTGGAGGTATATAGGGCACTGGTGTAGCCATTACATTCGTTTTTAACGACATGTAGACAGAAGAAAGGCAAATATTCTGCACCGCTGACAAGAACGAGGTGGTTGAGCAGAACGAAATACTATTTTATTCATAATCAGAGGGTCGAGCTCAGTAGTCTTGGTCTTACCGAATTTTCTTATTTAATCAAGTCAAGGATCGAGTATTCCGTTCAGGGTCATTATTTTCCATAAAATATATTTTATCGTTGTCATCGATACTTATGTTTTAAAATTAGAATTTATTGCAACATCAATTAAGATCATAATCTACTAATAGCATTTCTACAAAGGGTCACTTTTATTCTCAAATACCAGCTCTTCTTCTTGGGGTCTGAGACACACGAGCACCTGCTCCGATTCCAGTGTGTCTTGGAGTTCCAGGGATGATCACTTTCGCTTTGCTACTGCTCGACGCCTGAGCTGCTAATTGTTGCTCAGCCTCACGCTTGGCCATGCTAAGTGATCATCAGAGGGGTACTTAAAAAAGATTAGATAAATCACTCACTCCTCACGCTCCTTTCTAATGCTTCCCTCCACTTCTGCTTTCTTAGAAAACACTCGATCCGCGGTACGTCGGTCCCCACGTTCATCAAAGTTCTTTTCTTTCACAGAATAGAACACTGATCCGAGTTCAGCTATATATCGACAAGGACAGTGAAAACGGGAAATGAGTGGCTTGTCGTACAGTCAATTTAAAAACATACCAAGCCAGAAAGGGTCAACAGCTGTCACTTGTGTCATGTACTCCTTGGAGGTCAGAATAAGTTCATGATAAACGATATATGATGGTGTGTCTATGCCCAAATTAGCAACAAAGAATTTTCAATATAAGATGAAAAGAAAAACGTACATCCCAAGCCGTAAAGAGCACTTGTTGGGTGCAAGTGCGTAGGCAGACCTGATCGGATGTTGACAAATTCGCCGATACCTTTGACTCGAGCTGCTTGATGGAAGTATCCTGCTGTTATTGCTTTCCTATAAGATTCAAGTTCGTCACAGGCTATCCTCATTTTAAACCCGAGTTTGAGACTTACCTAACAGTATCAAAGTCTGTGCCACAGCTGATGACTTTCATCTGCCGTTTTTCCATAATATCCTCCAATTGAGATCGGACTTCGCGAGCCTTTCTCAACAACTTGGGATGAAGGAAGTGACGCATTGCCCAGTCGTCACGATATCTATATAATATATCGTCAGCGGATCCATTCTGCGCCATACGAGAAAAAATCACCCACCCATGACTCTTCCATTGATTAAAGACATTTAATAGCGTCAAATGGTCACTCTCCGGCACATTAAACTTCTCTCTGGCTGCATCCGCTTCCTCCATTCTCTCCTTAGGTCTGTAAAAGACGCTCGGGACGGACAACATTGAAACGATTGTCAGCATTTCCGCAGAGCAGCGGTCTTCCACTGATTGGATAAGCATTTTGGCCATGGAGGGCTCCATGGGAAACTCGGACATCTTTCGTCCAATATCGGTCAAGTCCCCGCTGTTATTCAGAGCACCAAGAACCCAAAGTTGATACATTGAATTCAAGATATTAGCCTAAACAGTACATCAATATCGCTCAAGCCCATCATGTTTCTTTTCTCACCTGAGGAGGGGGGTCCATAAAATCAAACTCTAACAGATTTTTGACACCCAAAGATTTCAGGAGAAGAACGGTGTTAGCAAGGTTGGTCCGTTGTATTTCGGGGATGGTATTTTCAAAGAGCTCGTTGCGATAAGCCATTTCTGTATATAGCCGGTAACAAAAGCTAAAGCAAAAGCGTTTAGATCGTGAACAGAGAACAAAATGATGGATATGCTCACCCACTACCAGTACGTCCAGCACGGCCAGTTCTTTGATTGGCGTTTGCTTGACTGATGGGCGTGATTTGAAGAGCATCCATACCAACTTTAGGGTTGTAAACCTTGAGCTTGGAATAGCCAGCATCCACCACAAATAAAATGCCGTCAACTGGGTGAAGTTAGCTATGAACCGCCACAAGTCCAAGGATCACAATTACCTGTTAAAGACGTTTCTGCAATGTTGGTGGCAACAATCACTTTACGTCGGCCGTCGCTCGTAGCGTCGAAAATTTTTGCCTGAAGGTCTGCAGGCATTTGTGAATAAATGGGAAGAACCGCTAATGGTGCAGGGTCATCTAATTGGGAGAGACGCTCTTGAACGACTTGACAGGTGATTTCAATGTCCTCTTGACCAGTCATGAAAACTAGAATATCTCCGGGTGGTAGCGAAAGGTGGATTTGTAGCACTTGCTTCACCGCACTGTCTACATAATCCTCACAGGGCGATTTGGAATGGAATATTTCGACTGGGAACGTTCGCCCTGGTATTGTGTAGGTAGGGGCATTGCCGTAGAAGGAGGAGAACTAAGAACCGTGGTCAATAAGGTAGGTTAAATCATATATAAAGCTTCATACTTTATCTGCGTTCATCGTGGCGGATGTGACAATCAACTTCAAATCTCGCCGCCGAGACAGGACTGAATAAACGGTGTCAGTAGTTTGAAGTGGATAGATTTATGAGAGTCATACTTTTGCGCAGCAGGCCCATCAACACGTCTGTACTGAGAGATCGCTCATGTGCCTCGTCTAAGATAATGACGCTATATCGTTCAAGGTCTGTTTCGTTCAAGGATTCTCGCAGCAAAACACCGTCAGTCATATCTAACACATAAATAATTAGGACACGAAGTAGATCAGAAGAGAAACACCGACATTTAATCTTGGTTTCTGGGCCAGTGCAATCCTCAAACCGAATAGCATAACCCACGGTCGTCCCGAGCTTACACTGCAAAAGTACTGTCAGTTCAAGACAGCCTATATTGGTGTGCGTTATTTGTTACTGACCTCCATCTCTTCGCTAACACGTTTTGCAACCGACATGGCTGCGACACGTCGGGGTTGAGTGCATCCCACAAGTCCGTACTGGCAATAACCATCTTCGTACAAAAATTGAGCCAGTTGCGTTGTTTTGCCTGATCCAGTCTCGCCAACTACAATCACCACTTGGTTTTCACGAATGACTTTCATCAACTCTTCACGGCAAGCGAACGCAGGAAGATATTCTCGTTGTTCCTTAAGGGTCCTGCTCTTCGCAAACGAACTGACCCCAGTTGACGCTTTGAGATGTGTGGCAAATTTGGAATCTCCCTTATAATCCTCTTCCCCGTTGGCCTTGGCTTCTTGGGCCTTTTGATCAGCCTCAGCTGTATGGTAGCACAAAGAAGAGCTATGTGAATGTCCAAATCTGACAGAAAAAAACGGCAATCCAGCGCAACGTACCTTCTGCTTCTGCTTCCTCATCTTTGACGCCCATGATGTTACCAAGTGCTGTACCACCTAACGCGGCAAGTTTAGCTGCGGCTTTAGCCCTCTCGGCCTGCTCGCGCTTCTCTTTCACGAGAGCACTGCCTTTCTTTGAGAAGACGGCCATATCACTTGTAGGATCTCGTATAGGGTTGATAGGGTCTAACTGTTTGGTGTACACAGTTTTTCCGTCCAGGAAGGGGGGTTTAAGATCGTGAACCATAACATGGACAGTAGATTCTGACTCGTCCTCGAAATCCAGATCGAGGGTTTTCCGGGTAGCAACACCAGAAGTCACCATCCTGTTGGCTTCCCACAAGTCGTTATCTGCATTCTGTAAAATTGTGAGCGTATTTCGATGGACGTCTGAGAGTGCTCCTCACATATTGTGCTTGACGCGCTGAAATCTTTTTCTGTGTGCATGCAAATTGTTAATGTCCCTTTGCAATGTTAGTTTAAATGGTACATACCACTTGTTTCTTTGCAATTTCTGCGTCTTTGATAACGCCGAGGTCTTCATATTGCGCTAAGGGGTTGTGTTCTTCGTCACCAGCAATACCACCCTCCTCTGCACCTGAATACCAATCACGGTCCAAACGAATCTGCTCGTCTTCCCATTCCCTGACATCAAGATTGAGTGCACCATCCTCTGCATCTGGGCTTCCTCCTCGGGCAATTCTTGGTGTTGGAGCCTCCCATCCGCGGTTCTTTGCAGAACCCCAGCCGTGTCCTTCGTCACGGCTACGCGGAGTCGACTCCCAGCCTACATTCGGTACACGAACGCTTGGGGCATCGCGACTCGATCGCGGTGTTGAATCCCACCCACTTCGGTTTCTATCATCTTGATCGCGGCGGTCACGATTTGCACGCCGTTGAAAGTCTCCTAAGCCTCTGGGTCCGTCGTTTCTTGGTTCGTTGGCAATCTTGATTCCCTCTGTAAAGGTTTATATCAGATACGACCTTCAAATGAAAAACCTTCAATACACACGTGGTTTGTCACGATTTCTTCGGTACTCGTCCAACCTCTGTCGTGCATGAGCCGGTAAACCCCCTGTGTGAGACGGCGTTTCCTCCCCTCGTTGCCGAATGTTTCCTGGTTTCGCAGGTATACTAGGAACTGGATTGTGCTTTATTCAGTATGACGAACAGTTTGTATAGCATGGGTCACGCATACCTTTGAAAAACGGTTCATTGCCGTCATCAAGCCTAGGCTTCTTGCGGCTCCCGTTTGGGTCGTTCAAGGCAGCAGCAGCAGCAGCTCGTTTATCCTTTGCTAGTTGGTCAAGTCCCAGGACAGATGTTCTGGGCGTTGGAGGTTCCAGTGGTTTGGCTGGTTGACGAAAGGTATGTCGCTGTAGATTCGAGTTAGATTGAAACTGACAGAGACACATCGGTAAACAACATACGGTACCAGTCGTTTGAAGCCCGCCAGGTCTAACAGGTTCTGGTTCCAGAACTTCACTGTCTACCACAGTAATGCCTTGAACTGGCTGGGGACCACGACCAGTGGTCTCCTGTTTAGAATGCAACAAAATTTCTGCATGAAGCTCAGAGAGAAAAGAGTCTTTGAACTTGCCAAAAGTTTTCGCAGCTGTGTGACGATTAAAATAAAATTCGTCAAAATTATTCAGAGAAAGCGCACCAATTATGAATCCGTTGAGGTCGTTGGTTTTTGCGATATCGATGACATTTCGAGCAAGTAAGTCATTTGGATTCAGAAGATTCAGTGCACGCGACAACTTTATGGCAATTTTATGGTTGAATTCTTCATTTTCTGTTGATGCCATTTAGAAATGAGGACGAGACGTGACGAAAGAGTTGCAAGTCGACATAAACTGCATCAGAGTCATCATTAGAAATGTATTATGTAAGCCAATATGGCTTTGTCTAAGCTCTTCGAGTCGGTGATCTCTCATACTACACAACCACATCTTATAAGTACCATGATTGGGCACCGTAGATTTTCCGCCTTTCTTGAGTCCCCTTCTATGTCTGTGTGAATTTCGCACTGTGTATGGCAATTCTTTCGCTGGCTATTGGTATTATTTTATTCTCTCAAACTCCGACATAAAAGATCCAGGTAGTAATATAGGTGTGACAGTGTTCTTTTTTCTAAAAGTATGGATAGACTTGATTCTCGAAAGCAACCCCCCCTTCCCAACCCTTGTGCTGCAATCTAATCAATCGACATCGAGAATATTCAAGCAAGCCATCTGACACATCGAGGTAATTATCATTTCATCGATTGTTGGATAGAAGCTACTTTTTGGAAGGACATACACGGCCGTGAATTGTGATCAGACGTTCATTATGTTTAACTAGCAGGGCTGGGGTATCTTAATGTAACTCGCCGCAATCATGATCGTGCCGCATGATTGAAAGAAGGTTCGATTGGATGAGGACGTGTTCAATTCGAATTTCGAGCAGTACAATTACTCCTGACATGCAATTGAGTAGAGGTTGATAGAGCGATGAACACCGAGGCAGTTACAAGGTGAATGATATCTCGTCTGATCTTATACATGGAATGCTACGCGGTGAATATTATCTCTCAAGCGCAATATTCAGTGCCCACTGCCCAACCAATGTTCCATCATGTTAACCAGTACGGACGTCACTGCCCAGTGATCTATAAAACGAATTATTTCCATACACAGCTCGAAGAGTCAACCTGGACCCTTAGATACGGTTTACGGTTGTAGAGCAACGACGTATACGAGGGCATCAAGTTCATATGGGTGACCTAAGAGACCATTCGTCCACATGGAAGACAACATTGCCGGCTACATTGCCGATACTTGAAGCGACTGCTGGACATCGTCGAGGGTTTGTTTATCTGGTGATTGTCTGATGGTCACCGAAATAGAATACAAGCCTGGTCGTCTTCACTAACTTTCTGACATCGTGTTTTGACCACCATATGTTGATAGCCTAAGAATGGAATTAGCAGTTCACGGCTCTTGATATTCTGTTGGCGTGTCTTTTGCCCCTATGCTCGTCTGACCAGTGCTATAAAAGCATCCTTGAATAGATACCGCATCCCGGACCTAAATATCAGCAAAGATAGAACCGAGGATTCTATCTCTGTTACAGCCTTTTCCCTCCTTTTCCCCAGACTACCATGCTGGGAAGTATCACTCCCATGAAGCAAAATATCCAAAGACATCAGACACATTGTGCAGAATTTCTGTTCTCTGCCAGCGCATAACGAGTGCAAGTTTATACTCACCGTAGGACAAAATAAACGAGCGACATTTCAACAATTGGCTTTACTTCTGTTTGCTGTCACAAGGTCAATCTGATTGAGCATGAAAAATTCCACAACTTGTTACAGATCGAATTTAAATAAACATATTTTCTGGTTGTGACATGGGCTCAATAAAATGATTGCCCTCAACAAGCGGAATCGGGACCGAACCATGCGACTCGGCGGGTGCGCCATCCATCATCCCGCCTTCTGCAAGCCTTTTAGTCAATGAATTCTCTCAGGCGCCGCAAACTGAGACCAAGCTGTTGAAATTCCGGACATAGTATTGGCTTGTAATGGGCCTTTTTTGGACTTTGTGGTGAGGTGGGTTAATATTCCGGCTCCGGTATCCGGTAACTTTGGCCAATGTTGAACGCACCTGAAACCCTAATAAACCCAGGGCGTCGAATTTGCGTTAAGTGGCGGTTGAACCTGAATGAACTTTGTGTTGGCAGGATTCCGCGCACGAACCACTTTTTCACTTCCCAACCAGTGGTGCAATAAATATGTGGGGCAAGCCCCTCACAATGGTTCACAGCCCGCAGAAATAATCTCGGAGCACCCAAGGGAAATCAACGGATAGTAGAGACATTCAGGACCTAAAGGACTTACATCCGAATGGATATCTTCGTGTTTGTGGTGGCGTTGCGACTCCCAACTTGCCAAGCTTGCAAGGCTGGGCATTCCCATGTAAACATGCTCAACATCATGATAAACAAAGGATGTTGCAATGGTCGGGTTTGAAGTTGTATACACTTGTGGGCTTCGTGCTGCTTCGTCTTCTGCTTGTGTTGGAAGATGCCCAGTTGACGATCCTGTATATTGGACAAGAACATAGACCATGCAAACGGCACACATGTACCGAGTTCTTTCATCTTGGGAAGTTTAGGAACATATGTGTCCGTGAGATGCGAACATACGCTCAACATCATCGCTGCATTCGAAAAGAATATTGCGGTGCATAGGCGGACTATGAATTGCATTCGAACGAAGATGAGGGGGATCCATGGCTCCCAATCAAACGCGAGCACAGTCGCGTGCGACGAAAAATGAACTCGGGCTGTCTATCAGTGACATACTCACAGCAGGAATAAGATTCTGCTGGAAAACGTGCAAAGTTTGAACAATGATCTCGCTTAGAGGACGAAGCGCTTACACGAGTGCCATGTTGGTGAGTGGGTCAAAACGCAGACAGCGTGGATTGCATCAGAGCGACTTGAAAACTTCGATGGGGATTGGCTGCGAGAGAAAGCAACATTGGAGTAGAAAGACTACACTTGAACTAACCATGTCGACATGGCTCCCGAGACCGTTGATGTCCAAATTTAGTCGAGGCGCCTCTCTCCAGAAATATTACAGATCGTCGTGGCTGCACTTGTTAAGCGGGCAGCAGCTACCTGTAACCTGTTGCATCGCGACCTGGCTCTCTGTAACAAAAGGTACTCTGCCTCTCGAATGATATTTCGTGAAAGAGAGACTCCTTCCGTGCATAAACAGAGGCCGAGTGTGCCACCCCCCACACCGCACCCGCCGCCACTGTCTCTAATTTCAAAACTGCACAAGGGCCAAAGGAATTTCATAACCGTATAGCAGGTTGGGTTGAAGAGCCCGCTTTGATATTATTTGCAGAGGCAACTACCTTGCTGAACATTGAGGTGGTTGCCCGAAGCCCATGCCCGACCTCACTGACGAGGTCAGCCTGGAGCCCGCGGAAGTACGAGGAAATCCCGACAGCAAGGACCGAGAAATGATAATGATAAGACGCACGAAAGGGGTGTTGCTTTGGTGCAGAGTTGTTGGTCCCTGGTTGGAAAGTAAAAGCATCTGCAAAAAAGGGGATGATAGACACTGTCGATAGGGCCCTGGTGGGAAAAGCGTTCGATGTGACCCACAGCAACCCCCCGACACAAGTAATTCACCCAAAGGAACAAAATGAATCAAATGATAAGTGGCGCATTTGGTTTATGTTGGGGGTACCAGGTCAAAGAGACAGTCATCAACATTGACGAATTTTTGAATTGCGGCTGCAGGTAGCGATAAACAACCAAATTGACAGCCAAGAAGACACCTTCGAGGAAAATGAACATACCTCAGAATGCTTCAGACTATAGGCTGCTATGATCAGCGGACATGAAAGCTCCCGGTCAAGGGTGCAATAGCGCCGAGGCATGAGATCACAGACACGTAGGGGGTGAAGTCCAGCTGCTCATGGAAGCTGTACATGGTGAGCAAAAAAAACAGATTTAGGAGTCGTCCATTGTTTGTATTCGCAGAAACAAGTGGGAGCTGGCAGCAACGTCATTGTCCGCTCAAATCGAGGTTCTCCGACGGAGAATGGTGCCTAATTTTAACGGTACCGCTCCACAACAAATCAGCAATGAAGGGGGTGGTCAAAAATACCAACGAATAAGGAGCGCACGACTATCCATCAGCTCTGAGGGACTGTCACAAATGGTGGGTTGCGCCCAAAGGGCATGATTGGTTGACTGGATGAATCAAGACAGCGTGCGAGCTAGGATGGAAGATGTGGGAGCATCAATGACAGACCCATCACCCGAGGTGGCAAGCAAGACTCGAAAGGCTGGGTTTCAATTAAGTTCGGCGGTGAGAGCTCGGGATGTATTGTATTGTCTTCGCCTTCTAGATATCTGTTGAGGCCCACCGACCAAACAAGCAAAAGATGGAAATTCTGAAGGGTTGTACGCTGCAGAGACAAAAGATGGTTTAAGCGGGGCAAGGTGGATATTAGAATTAGCATTTTTGCAAGTGGGGGAATAGTAATTATGTGGGGGACGTCTATAGAATGTACTTCTTCTGAGTCTTCAAATGGGCATAGGGATCGCCTTTCTGAGGACGACCAAAGTAAGGCTCGGGTTTCTCTGTCAGATGAAAGCAAGTAAGAAACGAGGCGAGTCAGCAGATAGATAACATGGAATGAAGGGGACAAAGAAAGCATAAGACGTACTCAGAATATCTCGGTATATTTCTGAAACGGAGTCGTCCCAAACAGCGCGCCACATATGCAAGCCTCCACCTTTAGAGCCGTCTAAATTCCACTTTTCGACAAAGTCTCGCACATTGAAACCAAGACGTTGCTCATCTGGTACAATAGGGATATCAAGGTGAGCGGACGTGGGACCGTCCGCCCGGGAAGCCGCCGACAAAGTATATTCAGACCCCTCCAAGGGTGGTTGTGGCAGAAGAATTGTTACGTATCTATGATAGGGTGAGCCATTTTGGGGATGGGGGGGCACGTATTGCGTATGCGTGTTCAGGTCGGAAATGCGTTCAGGAGATGTTGCTGAAAGAGGAATATTGGGTCTAGAGTTGAGGTGTGATTAGCATATGGGAAGTTGCAAGCTGGACAAAGGGAGACGCACTTCATCCAATGCAAGTATGTGGTAAAAGACTCTTCTTCAGGGTTCGGAACGTCTAAAAGGTGAAACAATAAGTAAATAACTTTATCAGGTATGTAGGATGAAAACTGACCAAGGTCTACGAGAAGCATGGTATACAAACGAGTGTCGGTGTGATAGACGTTGGCAAAAAGTCTGGGAGGTTGAATCGTCTGTATTATCGTTAAAACTCGGCTTGCCAAATGATAGGTTAAGCCTGCGTACCTGCTTAACTTCAAGGAAAACACCTGGTTCGACTTCCTTGTGAAGCTTGTTGGACGCTTCTATTTCTGAAGGACGCGCTTGGGCAACGACGCGTAAATGGAAACTAGGGTGAATACTTGGGAGCATGTCCGGTACCACATTCATTTGATGCACGCGCTCCATCTTGTGCGAGATGAGTACAATGGGATCCATAAGAGTTTAAAACGCGTACCAAGAGGTCCAAGTCACCATCTTTTCTCCACTTTTGCTCGAGAAGATGTCTGTGTGAAGCTTTTGACTTGTCGGCTACATGAACAAAAATTCAAAAAGACTGATAGGTATTGAAAAAAGGACGTTACTTGCCCATGGCATTATTGACCGTCCACCTAACCCTAGGCAAATTGACTTCACTCTGAATCTCGACAATGTTTGCCTTTTGAAGCAAGCTTTCGAGAGCTTCATCCACGTTGCGCAATTTGTCCTTGAGCTCTGTTCTCTCGGCTACCTTGTCCTCTGAAAGTGCAAGCAATTTTTTCTTGAGAACATTGTACTCTGTCTGCTTCTCGTGAACATCCTTTCGAATGACTCGAAGTTCGCGTTTGAGCCTTTCGCTGTCCTCCTTGAGGTAATGGAGTGCTTGGTCATATGCTGGCACGACACCAGCTGCAAGAGGCCTATTCCATTCTCTAGGGGTTTCGAGAGTAATATTGGGTCGTTTGGGTGGACGCTTTTTCCTGAACGGTGATCCCGAGGCAGGTTTGGACTGTGCTAGGCGCGACGCATCGACGGGGGGAGTTGGGGAAGCGTCCTTTGAGGATGCTACTTCAAGAGTTGCGTTGTTCCTTACGCTGTTGACCCATGGGCGCTTTGGAATAACAGATGGCAGACGTTTGAGAGAGAACATTGAAAGTCAGCTAGAGCAAGAAAAAATGAATAAACCCCGGAGCGGAGCGCGCCTTTGTTTGCTTGTGTTTGAGAATTACACAGCCACTGAAATCGAACATGGGTCTCTTGGTTCACTTTCGATACGTTCGAGTTCAAGGTTTTAAAATGTCTATTATAACTGTACTCCTGAAAGGAGACAAATAATACGGATATCTAAAGATTCGGACAACAACTCTACAAAGAGAGTGCTCCTACGGAATGTACAGATACGTGGTATGTAAAACAAGGAGAGCATATGAGAGTGTGTGCATAGCGAATAATAGAAGGGACCATGGAGGGAGGTTGCGCAAAAGGGAAAGAGGGATGTCAAGGCGCGTATTAGGTAGTAATGTGGTGTAGGGGATTCAGAAAAAAGAAATGAAAACAACATGTGATGATTATGGTTACAATGAAATGTTCAGCGCCCCAAGAAGAAATGCAGGCAATATACAGAAATAAGGATATGCAAGTGACAGCAAGAGACAAGCAAAAAGTAGCAAAATGGGTAGCAGAAAGGGCTCAGGTGATGGACGAGTCTGGCAGTGGTGAATACTTTTGGATAAGGGGGATTAAAAAGTGGAGACGTGACAAGGAGTGCCAACGACGACGAGAGGTTCTGGTTCCCTAGGAGGGCGATATTGGAAAGCGCCGTCGCGGAAGACAGGGTTCTCTCTCCGTTGACGTTCAAGGAGTTCTTCCTGCTCCATCTGGAGTTCAAAAGGAGCTTTGCCGCCTGGAATGGGTAAACGATAGCCATCGAGGATTGGACTTTGTTTAGGCTCCCATCTGCCTCCACCTGTAGCTTTGCAGAGGATGCTGGAGCGACGAAGAGGATAGGCGTCTAGTTCACCATAAGAACGCTCGAGATCAGTGGGGAGAGGCAGATGAGAGGTACGAAGCGAATGAAGTCTTGGGCGACTAGGAGCACTGCTTGTTGATGATTGTGAACTGTTGAGGCTGGAGATACTAGGTACATTGTGGAGAGACTGGGTTTTCCTGCGAGGATTTGTTGGCAGGGTATCCATATGAGATGCGAGAGAAGGAGAAGGAGAAATGCTGGTGGATGGAGAGGTTGTTGTTGAAGGGGAAATGGGCAGCTTGAACATTGAAATAGGGGCTGTAAGAACGCGTTTAAGCGAAGGACGAACAACCTCTGGAGTATGTGGTGAAGAGGGAGAACCGTGTATCTGGTCCCAACAATCATCACAGACTCTTGAATTTATAACAGGAGAAGTTGGAGATTGAAAAGCAGTAATAGGAACGTTTCGAGGTGGTTGTAAGAAAGAGAGGTTGCAAGTATCGAGCAACGCAGTCATACGAGAAGTGCAAGGAGCACAAAATACGCCGCCACATTTACGACAATGCTATTTGAAATGTTTAGATTATGAACAAATGAATAAATTAACAACTTACATGTTTACGCTCAAAGAAAGTAAACGGAACACGACAATAAAAGTTGTCGCAAGTGTTGGCAGCAGAGTCAGGCTATTAAATAATAATTAGAATATAAAGTAGAATAATAAAAACAAAACATACCTTCCAAAGCTGCTTTGGCAATAAAACAGCCAAGTGTTCATTGCGTCTCTCCGTGTTCGAATGGTCTCCAATGGGCACTTCGAGGAGTGAAGAGGCCGATGAGGACGGAGAACTATGAGTAAGAGAAGGAGGAGAAAGAGGAGAAACTAATAAAACATAAGAAAATATAAAATAAAAGATAGAAAAAAAAAGAAATACCTGGACGAGACATAATGACAAGTAAAATTGGGGGAGAGAAGACAGAGAAAGAGAAAGTCCGTTAAATGTCTCCCTGTTATATTCCACAGTCAACTCCTGCCGTTGCAATTCCCTTTTTAGGTTATTCTCAATCTCAGATCCGATGTTACCCCCCTTTTAATGTCACACTTTTATTTATTTATTATTATTATTTCAAATGTTCAGCCGCCGGTTTCCGTGAACAAGCAAACCAAACTTGTGGGCGCTCGATCGTTCCATGCGTTGAATCTCTTCATCGTCGTCAACGATGACCAGACTAACATGCCGTGTGCCGCTTTCCCTTTGATCATGCGGTTCAACCTTTCTCTTTCCGTTGCGGACGTTCCTTAGCCCGCCGATGCATAACATTTCTTCAATAACTCTGCCGGTCTAATAATTCTCTTCCATCTGCTCACCAATCAACAACCACACGTAACCTTTCTCCCTCTATCCGCCTTGTCGGTACAAAGTATCTGCGTCCGCCTCCAAGTAATGTAACTTGACAATCACGGACCGACTTTTGCATTGAGTGAGGTCACTTTTGATTGATCTTTGATGCCCGTCTCAACCAATGACTGACACAATCATTCCAATCATAACCAACTATCCTCTTCAACAGGCATTAGCGCGAATAAAAATGTCAGTCCCTAAACATTCAGGGCACGCAACCATGAATGAACGTGGCTTCTTGCTCTGGGAAGTTGGAACTCTGTCCATGGCTATACTCCAACACAGCGCTTACCAACTCTGAAAAATATACCTTTCAACCACATTCATAAACATTGACAGTCCGACACCACTCAATTCCAATCTTTCCGCACCGCCTCCACACCTCCAATCACTTTGCCGTCCCGTATGCAAACCCAATTTTCCTTGTGATCCACCATTATTTTCATTCCATTTCTCCACCAGATAAAATACAACTTACTCGTGTTTGCCACTTCCATTCCCTTCCTACCATGCTTCTCCAATAATCCAAACAAATTATCTTGCACCAACCCTTTGAGAACCTCCAATACACCAGAGGGGGTTCTCCACCGCCCTTTACTCCCAGACAGGGGTTCTTCCCGAGCACCCGAACTGTCGCTCTCTCGCGACTCCCTTTCTGAAACAGTCGTACCTTCCAATCCACCCCTGAAATTATGCTTCTTTTCACTACCCTCGCGTGCCGGGTCTCCCAAAAAGATCCCAAGAACACTGCAAATGTACCAAACCGTTTCTTTTACCGCTAGCCGCCTTGCTCTATCCTTGCGCCAGCCCTCCCCGTCGTCGTCGTGGCTTTCAACAAGTCCATCCGACTCCCCGCTTAAACTCTGTTTGACATCCTTTCAGTGAGATGCATTCACCATAGTTCATCCTAATTACCAGTATTTCCCGGAAATGCCGTAGGGTTTCTAGCATCACGGATTCACACAGAAGCTTTACAAGAAGAAGATGGTTGCTGTCATCCCATCTTGTTTCAGGGGATGCAAGTGCACTCTGGATATGGCTGATCAACAGCAGGGTACGTGGACGAGGATCTTGCACAAAAGAAGCGCTCGGGGTGCTTGAGCTGCCGGATAGCTGCACATGCTGAAATACCCGCTTCTCGGACATATCGACGAAAGAGTGAATGAGAGGAACCAGCACACGGTGAGATATGCAGTCTAGAAAACGCGAAAAGCAGCTGCGCTCCCAGGAGACATCTGGTGTCGACGAGGTTAGAAAAGGTAGCGAAAGTCTGATAACAAGAGGTAGGGTGTTGTCCAAAGTTTCCAGGAATAGAGGCAAGTCCCCGGTAGGCAGATTAGAAAACTTGTTCATTGCCTGTTCAAAAATTCGACGCGTGTCGGCTTCGATAGCCTGTCCCGTACAAGACCCATTCGAAATCGTTGACAGAAACTTTTCAATACTGTTCAGTAGAGAAACGTTACCCACTGCAAATAGTCAGCCACTCTACCACATGCCCACAAAGAAAAGTTACATGGCGGAGTGGATTTGAGGTTATGTATGCGCTCGTATAGGCGCCTCTGTCTTTTGATATCACCCTCGGGTATATCAGGTTGCGTTTCCGCTTGCCGTTTCTTTCCAGTTGTCGGCTTTTTCTTTTTGTCGTTCTCGTTGTATGACGAGGCAGGAAAAGACGAGGGGACATTGTCCAAGGCGAGTTTTGATTCTGATAAATAGTTAGGTACACCTTCCACAATGACGAGCCAGGTAAACCTTCGAGCTGCTGTTTCAAGTCTGCATTTCGTCGCTCCAGCTCCAGCGCTTGCGTTCTCCACCACACTTGTTCAGAGGCTTGTGGTAGGTCTTCAGATACAGGGAACAGCTCTTTAATCCCCGATAAATAGGCTGGAAATATAATGATGAGTATGCAGTGCAAGTTTTTGATAGACGCGCACAGAAGCAGGACTGGGAGGTTGGCTTGGTTTTCAAAAGAGCCACAGCCTGAAGTTTTTTATGAGTACAACACCGGAAAAAAAGTTTGTCAAAACGTGCAATGAGTATGCGGAACGTGTGCAGAATCGTGTCTTGTTCAATCATCGAAGATGAAGGTTGACATGAATGTGATGAACCCGAAATTGATCAGCTCTGGCATAAACAAGCGTTAAAATCATTTAAATTTATCAACAAAATATCGTTAAAAGTAACTAGCCTATGTACATATAATATACCAAGTCAGAACAGACACAAGAAACATTTATCCAGTGTACGGGCGGACAAAAAGGAAACAAAGCCTCGCTTTTAAACTATTCTTCTAGCGAAAGCTCGACAAAAAATGACCAGACTTGGCCAGATCAGCATTTCCAGAACGTCTCGCAATTGGCGACTCGGGTTCTTGTGGGACATCTGAATATCTGTGAGCAATGACTCGCGCAGACCGGTACTCTTCAGCTGCAGGCCGGCTTCGATGAACGGGTGATTCGTCAAATTGCCCGAGCATGTGAGGTGTACTGAACACGTTCGCCGAGTCCTGCAGTGACCCAGAAAATTCAGCATTATGAGCGCCCCTCTTTGTTGGCTTGTTGTGCAAAGGTGTTCGGAAAATGTTGGAACGAGACCAGTGCTCTTTCGCATCGGGAGGGTAATGAATAGCGATGCCTCTAGATGGCGTTGATGTGGGATCAAAGGCAGGGGCGTCATCGGGATTTGCGTATCTGTAATCGGAGGTGGGATTGGAGGGGGTAGCGCTCGAAAGTTTGGGGGTGGAGGGGTCAGTACGGGTATAGTCAATCCAGGCAGAAAAGGATCCGCCTGGCTGCAGACTAGTCCTAGTCCGTGTCGGCGTCTTCGGAGTCTGCAATGCACTCCAATGGGGAGATGCATGGGTTGAGGAGTAGGAACGGAGAGGGGCTTTAGACGAACGACTGAACGCGGGATCCTCGTCAGTGGGAACGAACGTCGGTTCCTTGAGTGGCATAATGTCGGGTTCTGTGGAGGGTGACCGACTCCTGGAAACGCATCTACGGCAAAACCATGGGTCTTCTTCTTTCCCAAGTTCTGCGATATCACGTATGCCAATACATTCAAGATGATACCAGGTTTCGCAGGCATCACACTGAACCAACTCTCGGCCATCATCTCTTCCCATACAGATGCAGACAACTTCGTCATCTTCGTCGGATCCATCGTTCTTGGACCTTCGGCGTTGTTGGCGATAAGCTAGTGCACGCACTCGCTTCTTGGAGAGGAGAGCGGCGCGAGCGTCTGCAGGATCACTTGTATACGGAAGGACGTTGGGGTTGTATTCGGGATAGGCTGGCGTCGGAATCCTTTTGCCCCTTCCAAAGGACTTCCGGCCGCTCCCAAAAAAAGCACTCCGTGAATGTGTTGAACTTTCATCGACAGGAACGTTGACGCTTTCTTCGTCATCCTCTTCATCTGAATCTCTGTCTAAAAATCGTTCGATCCATCTCAACTTCTCCTCCTGTTCGGCTTTAAGCAACTCAGCCCGCTCTTCAGTTCGTAAGCGCCAGGGGAATTCGGTGTCCAACCAATTAGGCCGTTCTGCGACAACTTGAATTGAAGAGGGTGCCTGTGTTGCTTGCTTTTCGCTCGGATTGTCAACAACTTTCTTTTTCCTTCTTGAAGTCGCCCGCTTCTTGGTTGGGGATGGTTCAGGAGTAGCCTGGCGCTGAGGTTCGTCTACGGACAAGTCAACGAGGACTCTGCCCTTGCCTTCCATCTCTATCGCTGAAAGATTAGACTTGAACTGCTTCTCCTGGGATTGGAATGCGGCCAGTCGTTTTCTTTTCAGCAACTCCTTCTCACTGGGAGGTTCTTGGACGGCATTTTCTACAGGATGTTCGAGAACTACGGGAGTAGCCAAAATGGACGCAGAAAGCCCTAGGGGTTGTGGTTGTCTAACCCACTCGGCAGTTCGCTATGGGATAAAAGTATAAATCAGAACCTATTCAATTTTGTGTGTTGTAAAAAAGCTTACATAGCGACCATATCCGCCCGCCATCAGACTCTCTTCAAAGCTTTCTTCCGACGTTTCCTGAAACAGTTTAAGGCGGCGACCCTTCTGTGGACTCTCCATGATTCCAACCAGGGCGCTGTAATCATTTTGAGCAGCAATCTCCTGCTCCATCTCGTTAGGGTCCATCTCAGCGATGTTACGCTTTTGTCGCTTGAGATAATCTGGCCGATGTTTCTCTGCTTCGCGCATGTAAGCAATCCTATCCTCCAACATAGACTGGCGGATGCGGTCAATTTCTCCCCCCTTTCGTCCAGGTTCTGGCAAGGGGAGTTGGAAATCAACAGGCGGATTTGGGGGCGTAACAGTACGCGGTTGGGCAGACTGGTGGATGAATGAGGGATCTGTCGAGTGTTTTGGTGATCGACGAGAAGGGGAAGGGTTCCGGCTTGGAATAGTCTCTTTAGCCATGAAAGGGGAGGAGAGTATGGATGGTGCACTTGGGTAGCGATGGGGCACAGCAGAGGATGATGGATTGGAGAGGGAAGGATCGGCCCTGATTAAGGGTTGTATTAGAGGGGCAAAATGAAAAAAAAAAAAAAATAGCAAAAAAGCCTTACGATGTTCTTCGTTTGGGGGTGGTAAGGTCTGCGGAGGACGAGCTTTTGAAGAATGAGACCAGTGTCCCAGTAGAACCATGCAAATAGCCACTCACTTGTATCGTGGAATCAAGTCGTGATGCTGGAATGAAGAACTGGATAACGACGTTGGATGGGGGCTAATGTCATCAAAGTCAGCGAAAAACCGTTTTTAGGCGTCGTAGTTCAAACCTAGATTCCGGAGTAATACACTGCTTGAACGAAGACGGTGTAGTAATGTCACTATCGTCTCTGCTGGGCGTAGAAAAGGAGAGCTCATTAGATACTATTTGAAATAATTGAACATTCATGGTAAATACCGGAACTGAGGGCCACTTCGAGGCTGCGTACTGGACAACCTTGAAAATTCATCGTTTGGCATGACTGTAACTTGAACAGAAGGTATGATATTTACGCACTGAACAGGCCTTGGAGAGTCTGGGAACATGGTTGAATCATGAAGATATCGACCGAGGTCATTGGGACTGTTAATTGGTCGATAAAAATGCCAAAAAAAAAGACAAATAACAAATATTTTCTAACCTCTGTGGTGTCGGAAGATGACTAGGTTGCAGAGAATTAAAAGCAGGTAAAAGATTTGAATGAGATTTGGGGCTGTAAAAATGAGATAAGAATAAGGAAATCAAGAGAAAATGAGGATAAATGAGATACTTCGAAGTTGAAGCTGACTCTCCAGCCAAGTTACTCATGACTGAGCTCTTTATTTCTGATTATAACGAGTGAATAATAAGAGAAAATGAGGATTTAAAAAAGGTATCGCAGTAGAAATTAAAAAAGTTGAGAGATTCAATGATGGTCGTGTCCAAAAAACAAGAAACCTATTTTGAAACTCAATGTTCATATTCGACGCTTATCTAATAATTACAACACTCTCAATTATACCACCACAATGTCAGAACGAAAAGGTTGCTTATTTTTCTATATTTGATTTTTATATTGCTCATTTATCTTGAATTCTAGTTCTTAATAAATATTTCCCTCCTGACTTCGACCCGGAGCTCATATCCAGGAGGAAGGGGCCAAAGAGCTCCCAGCAGGTGGTACGTCTGATGGCACCCTTCTCCATGTATGTATATTATGCTTAATATCTTGTCCTTACTTCTAACGTTCATCTTAGGCGATGTAACAAGTGCGGCGAATACATTTATAAAGGCAAAAAGTTCAACGCTCGCAAAGAGACTGTCGAGGGTGAGGAGTATTTGGGGATAAAGATATTTAGGTTTTATATCAAATGGTACGTCGGTTTTTTCTATTGGAATTATGTTCATTGATTTGGTACTTTAGCACACTCTGCTCTGCAGAAATTACCTTCAAAACCGATCCCAAGAACACAGACTATACTGCTGAGCATGGAGCATCTCGTAATTTTGAGCCATGGCGAGACGAACAGGACGAGAAGGAGGAGGATCGATTAGCAAAGCTTGAAGAGGAAGAAAACAACCCCATGAAAGCTCTAGAGAACAAAACCGTCGACTCCAAGCGGGAAATGGATATCCTTGACGCTTTGCAAGACATTCGCGCGAGGAACGCGAGGAATGAAAGGGTTGGCAACTCTGCTGATATCCTCGACCGCTTGGACCGCCTACACGACGTAGAAACAGAAGAAGAAAAGGAGAAGAAGAGACTTGAGGAAGAAGACGAGAAAATCATCCAGGAGGTCTTTTCGAAAGTTGCTACCGCGGATGGTGAATCGGTGACAGTCAAGCGGAAAGCAGACGATAAAGAACCCCCTGCGACCGCCTTGCTGTCAGAGTCTGCCCGCGCCTTGATCGCCTCGCAAAGTTCGCTGCTTCAGCCACCAGCGAAAAAGCGAAGAGCGGATGGTAAAAACAGTCTGGGAATCAAGATTGTCAAGAAGCCAAAGCCGCAGGCAGATGTAACCAAGAGCAAAGCATAACACGACGTTTGGGTTGACCATGGATTGGGACAAGATCGTGTACATTTATTCTTCCAATTTTTTCTAATCGTAATAAATACAGTGTGTCTACATAACAATGTAACAATAAGTGTAATGGTATAAAGGTATTGGTGATGCGCCGTAACAAACAAGAAATAAGATAAAACTCCTCTACTTTCTAGACCGTGTTGTTCTCGTAGATACTCTTTGTGTGCTCTCAAACTTGCCCTTGATTTCCGCATAGCCTTTGCGATCCACAGTATGAATGTAATAGCACCCTCCATTGTTACCCCAAGAAACACTGCCTGAATGATAAGGAACTTCGCGTACATCGAAAATGGCGGTCATGTCGTCAACCTAATCCAAATATAAGTCATTACATGCATAGATGATCATGAATAAAACGTACGTTGCGCCATGTAATTCTTGCATTGATAGAATTCACGAATGGCACTAGTGAAATGACCATAGCGCCTTCCTTAAGGTCAAGAAACTTCGGTCTCAGGGCAGCATTAACTGAAACAGGAACATTGTAAATATTAGAGTGCAAGGACATGAAATAGGCACTTACGACTTTCTTCAAAGACCTTGTTGTCTACAAGGACGACGTCCGCCTGTGATATCAACTCATCTACTCGCTTGCTCTTAAGCATATCACCCTCCTCCAGCTCCATGTCTCCAACGGTGAAGCCCCACATGCGACTGCGTACTTTGATGTGTTCAACAACATCCCTTGCAACGCGTGCAGGGTGGGGCATTAGCTCAATCCCATAACTTCTGCATCCCGTTTGCAGACTCGCTTGCACTACTACATTGCCGACACCGCTTCCCAGATCCAAGAAGAGCTTATCTTCCGTCAGCTTGGACTTTTTGATAATTTCAGAAGCAAGAGACGGCATCAGTTCACCGTATACGGTACTGGAAAAGGCCTCATATCGCTTGAGTAATGGGACTTGGGGGCCAACCGTACGCTGGTAGTTCTCTTCAATGACGCGCATCATGACAGATTCGGGGAAAACCTTCCATGACTTGACAGCTTCCATCATCGTATTACGGGGAGAAGCGCCTTCAGAAGAGCCTGGTTGCGATTTGAAAGAGCGGAGCAGCTTGTTGACTCGTTCCATGGCCACAAGAAACAAGGGACCATCTTGCTTCTCGATTGCCCGCTGCACGGTCCGTAGCAAAGGAAGATCTTCTATAGTGAGATTTGGTGGGGGGACGTATTCTTCTTCTGGTGGTGGAGAAAGCGACAGGTCGCTACAGCAAGATGGTGTTGGGGAAGAGGGACGGGTAGGACCTAGATTGGGGGATGCAGGTGGAGAAACAGCTTCAGACAGCGATGCGCTAGGAATGGGCCCGAACAATGCACGTTGCTCGTCGGTAAGATAGTCTGATGGTATGCTCAGCAATAGCAGTGAGTTCAAGATAACAAACGCACATTCTACAATAGTGTACAACGAACGCTCTAGGTCCATAATGGGGTTGTAGTGATCCTTGTCTTTGGGTGCCAACAACATGAAGCTTTCGTTGTTCCCGATTAGCAAAATGCAGATGCAAGACGTAGGGAAGACTCACCGCTCCCTTGCATTATTATTTGGATACTCAAGCTCTGCCCAAGGGTAGTTTGTAGGGTCAGGATTGAACGATGTATCACCCGGGTCCCGTGGATTTTTGAAATCTGGCAAGCATGTCAATAGATAGGATGCGGATATACAAGAATAACACAAACAAGGCTTGTATTTTTTCATGAGACGCTTTACGACAAGCTCTGAACTGTGGGGGTTCATGCCTGGATCGCCGTCTTCTTCCGTGTACCATTTGCGAAAGGGTTCTTGCTGTTCTTCCACTTCTTGGGGTAAGTGTGACGTGGACCTGGAGCTGCTACTGCGATAGAGAGGTTCAGGAGACGGAGGGAGCGTGTTTTGGCGGCTTGACGCGCGTGATGAAGACTTGGAAGAAGGAGATGTTTTTCGTCTACCTTTGCCCTGGCTACGAGTAGGCGCCGAACGTAGTCTTTTGACTGCTCCTGGAAGCGGAGACAGTTCTTCCTTCTCTATAGACGGAGATTTGCGCTTTTGGGATGTGGTAGGGGAAAGTGTAGGCGAAGAGGGTACCACGGAAGAAGAGGACGGTGATGAAGACAACCTAAATGATGAAGAATGGCTTGTTACGGAGCTGCTTCGAGTTGGGGGAGCTGTTCGTCTAACTGGAATAGCGCGCGTTGTAACCTTTACATTAGTCGCTAAAGGTATGACCTTTGGGCCTGAAAAGAATTCCATGTCTTGAGTCGGACACGTTGAAGACGAAGAACTCATTATTAAATCATCATAAAACAACATTTACTCAAATCTTTCTGCGTACAGTCACGAGTCACGTGTAAAACCCACAGTCACGCTTCCCATTTTTGTATTGACTCAGCCATATAATAAATATATCCTCCCTGTCCAGCTTTGTTCCAGGTAGCCTACGGTTGGCGGGAAGTTCACGGCAGGATTTTACGTTTACAATCAACACTTCTTCAACTTCTGTTTGATCCTGTTTAACAGGGACAGCCCTGGCAGCCTGGCTCCAAACTGGCTCTGTGTGGAAGGCTGCAGCCACTAGTGACCTACCTGTGGGTTACCCATGAACATCACTAGCGGCCACCCCTGGCAGCAGTTTTTCAGACCTTTAGGCATGGTTTTTGGTAAGCTGGAAACAGGCCTAAAGGGGGTTTTTTTCCCACTTTCCTTGTCAGGTAGCAATGAGCATCATGATAGTCAGAGGTCTTCCAAGTCCAGGCTTCAAGTCTAATGCAAACCTACTACATGGCCAACCACACCCAACTAGTGTCTTGGACTTACATATAGGTAGCATTGGTAGCATCATTCTAGTTCCTGAGGGTGATCAATATCTTGATGCTACCCTTGGTGTATGGCATCTCTTCAACTGGTGGCTTCACACTTTAGCATTTTACACTAATAACATTAGATGAATGCCACTCCATGCTATAAGAAGTTTAAGACAACAAAGTGTATTGCAAGAAAACATCAAAAAATTACATGGTAGAGACTAACAAGATCACAAGTGTGATGAAAAGATATGAGAAAAGTCAAGAATATGTTGGTAAATAAGACTAGTGCTAGATAAGAAGGAAACAGCACTCTATACATCCCGTCAACTGTGAGATGGAGATGGCCTTGTATAGTCTGGCCTGGTTTGTGACAAAAGGGCTTGATTTTGTCTCCTATAGCTGCTATTGTCTAGACTGTCCGAAGTCCGGTTCGGTTCGGGTTCGGGCACTTTTT